>JAPFFP010075766.1:0-46917 GCA_026153255.1 Solanum medicagineum | reverse complement strand
TGTTGTAGATAAGTATTTGGAGGAAGGGAAGGTTATCTTGAGATAGTAACAAGGTCCGACAACGAGGTATGTAAGGTCACATAATTCTGTATCGTTTGGCATGAAACATAGATACTTCCTTGGTACACAAAGGCATCTACCAACGCTGACACAACTATTAACCGTGTCTCCACTCCTTCATATCTTTACATGCTGCCATATATAGTGATCTTTAAATCTACATATACACGTGAGTACCAAGTTACATGAGTTCCTGTTACGAAATAAAGTTCACGAGTTGTTCCATTTCATATGCATTTCATCAGTTGTGCAGTGTGCTCTTTTCATTATCATATTGTTTTTTATGATCATCCACATGTCATATGCTACATATACAGTCTTACAGCTCCAATGTTATGGCCACCACAAGAATCATCTCAAAGGTAATTGAAAGATAAAGTATTCAGTTCTGGTAGGTGGTAGCCCCGAGAGGTTGAGTAAAACCTAGCCAGGGGACGATCCTATCAAAGGGGGGTTAGCCCGAGTTGGTTGAGTATAACCTAGCTAGGGACAAACCCGATACAGTTTACCACTGATCTGTTGGTCATTCGTTCTACAGTTGTGCACAGATTATACATTAAAGGTAAAGTAATATAAAGAATGTAAAGTACATGATTCCACAGTATAACTAAAGGTGGTCCACAAACTTACACCAGTGCATGGGTTCATCTGAGTTATTACCTTACGTATAGTATATCTTGCCTTACATACTCAGTATATTTTCTCGTACTGACATCCCTTACGGGGGGACCTGCATTTCATGCTGCAGGTACAGGTGCTAGTAGATCTCCTCAGTAGGAGTACAGGATATTCAGCTGCTGCCACCAAGCTCAAGGTTTCTTCGAGGCTTTGTATATGTCTTTATATTGTACAATTAATTGAGGCGGGGCCTGCCCCGACCCTTGTCAGATGTTTCTCTTTACTTAGAGGCTTTGTTGACTATGTAAGGCAAAGTATGTTCATGTCTCCTACTTTAGACAGCATGGCTGCAACGTCCTAGTCATATGCATTTCCTTTTGGCTTATTATCACTGTTTATCTGCTTTAAGGCATGTTAAAAGTGGAAATCACATATAGTATGTATAGAAAGAGCATACTTACAGGTTGTTTCTCCCGAACCTTATCGGCAACGGGTGCCGGTCCGCTCTAACGGCCTTTGAGGCATGACACATATTTCACCCTCATATCATCCTAAACATTACTCAATACTCACTCAAACACTTAGACATATTTTCACTCCAAAATTAATGTCTCAAACCGTCATCCAGAATTAAGGGTTTCCTTTAAGCTTCAAGTCTCCATATCCAATCTTCACTAAGTTCTTCTCCAAGATATGGTATGTGGGTTTAATTCATGGGTTCCTTTTACCCATGATACCTACGCCTTCTTTTAGTCAAATTGCATGATTTAAAGTTGCTTTACAAATGGGTCTTGCTTATTATGAAATTCACTGCACACTATGTTAAAGCTATGTGAAATTGTGACTGTTTCGCTATATTTTGAGTTATAAATCTTTCATCTGTTGTAAGATTTGAGGAGTTTTGATGTATGCTGCTTGAAGGTGTTGCAAGATATTGATTGGTGGTTTTATAATGGATTTTCTTACATGATTTCATCATTATATTTCATGGTTTTATACTAGAATTACACACACTCTAAGTGTTTGATAAAATGCTCGGATGTGGTTTCTTGAGGATTTGAAGATCTAAGGTATGATATATGATATGACTGACTATATGAAGATGTAATAACCTTATGTATATGATATACTCTATATAAAGTGTTGACATTAGACCATGGCCGATCCGGGTAACCTAGTTTAGGGATTAATAACTCAAACTCTAGGGTGGTAGGTGAGATTGCCACTAACCTCGATGAGTGGTTTGTACCTCACACACCAGGGTGATGGGTGCGATCACCACTAACTTATATGAGGGGTTTATACCTCACACAGTAGGGTGATGGGTGAAATTATCACTAACAAACCAAGGGGTTTGTACTTTGGAAATCTAGCTTGGTCTCTTCTTCATATATGATATCCTATATGAGCATGATTTACTTAAGCATATTTTCCTTATGCATTGATCACACATGCCATATTGATATATTAAGCCTATTGCCTATTTTATGTATTTTGATTATGATGCCTATCTCTTGTTGCATTGCATACTACATACTTAGTACATCCAAATGTACTAACGCATACTCTTGCCTACATGATTTCACCATGAAGCAATGGGTGCCTAAGTTGATCATCCTCCTCCTCCACGTCGCTAGTTCAATACTACTCAAGCTAGTTGGTAAGTCCTCCACTTTAGGGACCTTAGACTATGTTGTTCGTATTATGTATCGTGACATTCTTCTTTATGTTCTATTTTGATTATTAGGTTGAGCCTGATTGTGTTGTCTTGGCTCCCACTCTTATCTATGGATTAGAGTTGTTTGTTGGACATGTTATGTATCTATGATCTGAGCATGACTCTTTAAGTATTGTTTATGATTTTATGCAAGCTTTACCCTTAGCCCCTTTGCCCCTATTCCTATTCTTTATATCCTTTATATGCTTCCACGACCGATGATATGAAATGACAAGTTAAGAGGCTTATCTGGGGATCCTTCAGGTTTCTCATTCGCCGTGTCACATCTAAGCCCTAGGTTTGGTTCGTGAAAAGTACTCAGATTCGGGGACACTATGTACTTTGTCTTGCCACCTGTGAGACTTCTTTATGTTGAACATTTGATGTTACGAAGGTGAGCCCGGAAAGTGTCTTGGCCCCCGCTCCATTTTATGTTTAGAGGTGTTATTGGAAAGTTATGATGTACTTATGATATAAGCTTAACAACTTATGTTTTTATGATTATAAAAGACTTCCCTTAGTCCCATTTCCCTTTCATATTATCTCTTTTGTTGTTTACTTTGCTTCCGCAAGGATGAGTGATTGATATGCAAAGAGGCTTGTTTGGGTTCTTTTGGGTTCCCATTAACCATTTCACGTCTAGGACCTAGGCTTGGGTCATGACAAACTTGGTATCAGAGCACAAGGTTTTTAATGGCTGTCGCAATGCACCATACCACGTCGATTAGAGTCTTATTCAGGGTTACGAGGTGGACCACAACTATGAGTAAGAGGCTGTAAGGCCTCTTAGAAAATGTTTCCCTTCTTCATGATTAATGTCATGATTTAGATGTAAGGTAAGTCCTTCTCCTCTAAAGAATGTTCTTGGCTATTCTAAATCATGTCGATTCCAAAAGGAAGCAGAGCCCGTACACCAGAGGGCCCTTCCCGCTCCTCAAGCTCCTCAAGATGGGGGAATGGCCCATGATGAGTTTCGAGATGCTATTAGTATGTTGGCCGATGGTATGATGAATCAATAGAACCAAGGGGCCCAAGCCTCTCATGTTCCTACTCCGGCCTCAAGGGTGAGGGATTTTGCTAGAATGAACCGACTAGAGTTCCATGGATCCAAGGTGGATGAGGAACCCCAAGAATCCATTGATAAGGTGTATAAGGTGTTTTACATTATGGGGGTTAACTCAGAGGAGAAAGCGGTGTTGGCGGCTTACCAACTCAAAGGGGTAGCTCAAATATGGTACACTTAATGGAAGATGGAAAAGGGAATTATGATGTTATCCTTTGGGAAGAGTTCAAAGCAGCATTTCTCAACTGGTTCATTCCTATTGATCTAAGGGAGGCAAAGATGATGGAATTTATGACTCTAAAGCAAGGGTCTATGAGTGTAAGGGAGTATGCTCTTAAGTTCAATCAACTAAAGTATGCCCTACAATTGGTTATCGAGCCAAGGTCAAGGATGAATAAATTTGTGTTGGGTGCATCCGACTTGCGGAATGAGGAGTGCTAAACCGCCATGTTAGTACGTGATATGGATTTTTCCCGCCTCATAACATATGCCGAACAATTGGAGGGGAAAACCTTAGAAAGAGAAGTGTTGGTGAGTCCAAACATTCTAAAGTTGGCCGGTTCCTCAAGGCCACAAGTTCTAAGGCCAAGGGTCATCCAATGCTTTCGACAAGAGGTTCCAATAATAATGTCCCTAATGAAAGGCTCCAAGGTAGTAATGGAGGAATGGTAAAGCCTAGATGTCGAAGGTGTGAAAAGAATCATACTAGTCCTTTTTTGAAAAATTGAAATGCTTGCTTTGGTTGTGGTGAAGTTGGCCACAAGGTTATTGATTGCCCTCATGCTCAATCCAAAGGTGCAAATGGTCATCCACAAGGCCAAGGTGCAAATGCAGGTTAACGGGGAAGAGGAGGCCAAAGAGGGGGTGCACCAAGGAAAAATAGATTATATGCTCTTCATTGAACAAGGGGTGAATGTGGTGTCCGATGTCATCATCGGTATGTTAAAGGCTTTTGATTTTGATGTGTATGAATTTATAGTCCCGGGTGCCACTCTTTCTTTTATTACTCCTTTTGTTGCCAAAAAGCTTAATGTTAGTGCCGAATTGTTGTGTGAACCTTATGAAGTGCCCACCCTAATTGGGGAGTCCATTGTTGCTACAAGAGTGTATAGAAATTGTCCCATGTCCATTTTACATTAATTCTTGCCTTGGGATTTTGTTGAATTAGATATGGTGAATTTCGATGTTATTCTTGGAATGGATTGGTTGCATGCATATTATGCTTCTATTAGAACCTATAGGGTTAAATTTCAATTCCCTAATGAACCCGTCCTTGAGTGAGAAAGTTGTGGTGTGGTGGTCAAGCGTAGATTCATTTCTTGTCTTAAAGCCCAAAAGTTGATTTCTAAGGGGTATCTCTATCATCTTGTGAGGGATTAGGGATGTTGAGTCTAAAGTCCTTCCTATAGGGTCGGTTCCGGTGATTAATGAGTTTCTTGATGTCTTTCTCGATGTGTATCCCAGTGTTTCTCTCAAAAGGGAAATAAATTTTGGTATGGACCTTCTTCCCGATACTCAACCCATTTCTGTGCCCCTTACCATATGGCCCCGGTGTAGTTGAAGGACTTGAAGGAGCAATTGAGGGATTTATTGAAAAAGGGTTTTATAAGGCCTAGTAAGTCACCTTCGGGATGCATCGGTATTGTTTGTGAAGAAGAAAGATGGTTCTCTTAGAATGTGCATTGATTACCAGCATCTTAATAGAGTCTCCATAAAGAACATGTACCCTCTACCAAGGATTGATGACCTTTTTGATCAACTTCAAGGGGCTAGTCACTTTCCTAGGGTCGATCTTCGATCCAGTTATCACCAAGTGAAAGTGAAGGAGTGTGACATTCCAAAGACGGCTTCCTGGAATAGGTATCGGCACTTTGAGTTTGTGGTTATGTCCCTCGGGTTGACTAATGCACTGGCTATATTTATGGATCTTATGAATAGGGTCTTTGGACCTTACCTTGACTTGTTTGTGGTGGTTTTTAATAATGATATCTTGATTTATTTCCATAGAGAGGAGGATCATATGAATCACTTGAGGGTGGTGTTGCAAATCTTGAGGGAGGAGAAGTTGTATGCTAAATATGAGAAATGTGAGTTTTGGTTAAAAGAGGTTGCATGTTTGGGACATGTGGTGTTGGATGATGGTATTAAGGTGGATCCTAAGAAGATGGATGTGATTAGAAATTTCCCTAAACCTTTGACTCCATTGGACATTAGAAGTTTCTTGGGTTTGGCAGGTTACTACCAGATGTTTGTGAATGCCTTCTCTTCTATTGCTTCTCCTATGACTATGTTGACCCCAAAGAAGGCAAAATTTGTGTGGAACGATGAGTGTGAAAAGAGTTTCCAGACTTTGAATGATAAGCTTGTCTCCACGCCTATCTTGGCTCAACCAAAAAGATTGGAAGGGTTTGTTATATTATGATGCCTCAAGAATTTATTTAGGGTCTGCCTTGATGCAAAGTGGTAAGGTGATAGTGTATGCCTCTAGACAACTTAAGGTGCATGAGAAGAATTATCCCACCCATGATCTTGAATTGGCAGTCGTAGTATTAGCCTTTAAAATTTGGAGCTTCACTAATAATGGTCTCTCCCCATATATGTATTATCTTCTATTTAAGCATGATTTACTCTAAGCATCTTTCATGCATGTCATATTGCTATATGCTCATCTATTTCCTAATTATGCATTTTAATTATGTTGCCTATTTATTGTTGCATTTCATCCTACATAATTAGTACATCCAAACGTACTAACGCATGTAGGAGTCGGAATTCTAACTGATTCTACTCCTTATGGCTAGACGAATTGTTCAAGTTAACTATTGGTGAGTCCTCAAGTGCGAGGACAATATCTTTCTTCTTTCATGCTTATGTTTAGACTATATCTTGTATATTTGGATTACCTAATGTTATTACTATGAGGGTGAGCCCGGTTGCTTGTCTTAGCCCCCGCTAAGCTTTATGTTTAGAGGTGTTATTGGAAAATTTTTTGTAAGGATGTTATGAGCTTGACTCTCTCTTTGACTCTCTTGATGTTTTTATGAAATGAAGGTTTTTCCTTAGTCCCTGTGCCCTTAATTGTACTCGATTATTGTGTTTAATTGCTTCTGCGACCATGGTTGTGTAACTATATATTAAGAGGCTTGCTTGGGGTTCCTTTGGGTTCCCCATGCGTTGTGTCAAATCTAGGCCCTAGTTTGGGTCGTGGCCAACTTCGTATTAGAGAACTAGGTTGTTAGGTCCTCGGCATCCAACACACTGCATCGATTAGAGTCCTATTTTTGGTTGTTAAGTGAATAGCGACTATGAATAGGAGGCTATGAGGAGTTCTGGGAAACGTTTTCCTTCTGCATGATCTATATCATTCGATAGGATTAGGTCCCCTAAGGCTTATTGCTAATCTTTAACCATTACATTTCAGGATATATCTCAAGCTACTCAGAACGGTGATATATCGAATCTGGAGATTCGTAATGCTCCATAGGTAATGACCCAAGCGGTGACAAAGTTGATGACTCAACTCAATCAATAAGTGAGTGCTCCCGAGACCTCAAATAGTAAGAGGGGAGGTAGTAGGGGCAAGAGGGCCCATGTTGAGGGTAAGTTCCAAAGTCTCAAAGATAGAGGTGATGTTATGCGTTTAACATGCGATAAAGATCATAGAGGCCCATGTTTGAAAAGCACCAATGCTTGTTTCGGTTGTGGTGGAGTGGGACATAAGAAGAAGAATTGCCCCTGTAAATGCAATAAGAGTAAAGGGGGTGATGAAGGGGTGACTCGTCTTAGATGCCCAAAATGTGGGAGAAAAGAAGAAGATAAGGCGCCTAATGTTGCTACCGGTATGTTGAAATTTCCTTTTGCTTTGATGTGTTTGCATTTATCGGCCCGGGTGCCGCTATTTCTTTAACGATTCTTTCTTGTTGCTAGTGAGCTTTAAGTGTGCCCCGAGTTATTGCGTGAACGTTTGGTGTCTACCTCTCCTTTGTTGAGTCTATTGTTATTACAATGGTCATAGGTACTGTTTCGTGTTCATATTGAATTAGGTCTTGTATTGTGGCTTGTTTGGTTTGATGTAGTGGATTTTGATGCCATACAATGGATGGATTAGTTGCAAAGATGTTGTATAACCTTTAATTGTAGGGATCGTAGAGTTAGATTCCAATTCCCTAGTAAACCCGTCCTTGAGTAGGGGCTTTTATTGTGGTTGTGAAGGGGTAGGTCCCTTTCTTGTCTTAAGGTACAATGGATCTCTAAGGGTTGCATTTATCATCTTGTAAGAGTGAGGGGTTTTAATCCTAAGTTATTTCTATTGAGTTAATTCTGGTGATCAATGAGTTAGTGAATGTCCTTTCAGATATTTTGAATTTGGAGTGGTGTCTTTTGGTTTGACTTATGCACCGGTTATGTCTATAGGTCTCATGAATAGGGTCTTTAATCCCTACTTTGTTATGTCTGTGGTTGTCTCTAGTGATGAAGTATTGATTTATTTGGAGCTTGCGAACCATTTGGCGGTAGTGTTGCAAAGATTGACGGAAGAGAAGTTGCCTTTTTAGGTCATGTGGTGTCGGGGGATGCTATTAAAGTGGATCCTAAAAAGATGGATGTGCTTAGAAATTGCCCTAGGCCAATAACCCTATCAGACATTAGGAGCTTCTTGGGCTTAGCAGGTTATTGCTAGAGATTTGTGAATGAGTTCTCTTCTATTGCTTCTTCCACAACTAAGTTGACCCAAATAATGCTAAGTTTGTGTGGACCGGTGAGTGTGAAAAGAGTTTCCAATCCTTGATGCATAAGTTTGTGTCCGCTCCTATCTTTTCTCAACCGGAAAGGTTGGAAGAGTTTGTTGTGTATTGTGATGCCTACCGGATTAGCTTGGGTTGTGTGTTGATGCGAAATGGTAAGGTGCTAGCCTATGCTTCTAGACAATTTGAGATGCATGAGAAGGATTATCCTATCTATGACTTTGAGTTGGCCGCCGCTGTATTTTCATCAAAAATTCGACATCATGGTTTGTAAGCGGTGCACATTGATGTGTTTAGTGATCAAAAGAGTATTCAATATGTGTTCACCCAGAGGATCTTGGCTTGAGACATAAGAGGTGGATAGAAACTTATTAAGTATTATGATATGAGTGTACATTATCATCCCGACGAGAATAATGTGATAGTCGACGCTTTGAGTGGGGGGTCCATGGGTAGGTTAGTTCATATTGATGGTGGTATCATGGGGGTGACTAGGTAGTTCTATCGGTTGGCTAGGTTGAGGGTTAGGTTGGAAGAAGTTGACTATGGTGGTATTGTGGTTGTTGGTAGTTCAAAGATCTTTCTTGGTTGATGAGGTAGAAGCAAAGCAAGATCTTGATTCCTCCTTGTTAGTATTGAAGGCTTGCGTGAGTGTTGGAAATGTGTAGGTTTTCTCTCAAGGGAAGATGGTTCCCTTAGGTACTAAGTTAGGTTGTGTGTTCCTAGTGTTGATGGCTTGAGGAAGAGGGATCTTGATGAGACTAATAGTACCTACACACTCTAGCATTGGTATGGCTCCTATTGGGACTCCATATGGGAGACTGTATGTCCCTGGTTGGGTGGTTTGAAGTAGGAGAAATGGCTTTGTTATGTCTGAATCTGATTATGGAGTGCATGGAGAAGGTGAGGTTGATTAGGGAAAGGATGAAACAGCCTAAAGTCATCAAAAGTCCTATGACTATGAGAGAAGAAAGGATCCTGAATTTAAAGTTGGTGATTGGGGGTATTGGAAGGTTTCACTCGTAAAAGGTGTGGTTATCTTGGTAAAGAGGGAATTGAATTTATGGTTTATGAGTCCCTTTAGAGTGTTAAGGAGGATTGGTGAGGTTGCATACGAATGGGAGTTGCGTTCGGATATGGATATTGTTCATCCGGTTCTTCATGCTCCTAGGTTGAGGAGATGCATTGGTGATTCAAGTATTATAGGACTTTTTGAGGATTGTGGAGGATGAGTTGACTTATGAGAAGTTCTGGTGGAGAAGTTGTGTGAATATGAGTAAAGATTGATTAATAAGGGTGTGGTGTTTGTCAAGCCCCTTTTTAAGAATCGTGAAGTTGGAAGTGTCATTCGGGGAGCCGCAGAGGGCATGGAAGGCAATATCCGTACCTCTTTCATTCTATTCAAGCTTATGATACCAAATCCAGTCCTTTTATGATTTCAAGTCCTATGTCTTAGCCCTTATTTCATTTGCTTGCATTTAGTTTATATTGTCAAGTTCATGGTGATTTTAACACTTATGATGAGATTTATGAAAATGGTGTTTAAGTGTATTGATGCATCCTTGTTAGGGATGATCTCTTCATGATTACACTTCTCATATACATTTCTTTGACATTAGGGGAAGAATGTTCCCAAGGGGGAGATATTGAAATGACCCCAAAAAAATACACGAAAATGTGCCTCGAAAGTGTCCGAAATCGTAATTTTCATATATCTCAAAATTCGTGCACGATATCGAAAATTCGACTTCATATTCTTTATTAGGGGCCAAAATTGAGTGGAATACGGGTCCAATCCAAATTTTAGAGTAACTATATCAAAATCCAAAAATGCCAAGTAAGCAATTTCTAGTGAGCTAACGAACCCCAAGCATATGTGCCAGGGGTGTGTATTTTTGTCCAGTTTTATTAGTTCAGTCCAAACCTTTTGGGTCTTGGACCTAAGTCTTCCCATACGTGAAAATACCTATACTCAGCTATATTTCACTTTCATATCATACAAGACATTCCCTAATACTCTCTCAAATACTTAGACAAATATTTCACCAAATTCAAGTGTCGCAAACTCACTTCCAGATCTCAAAAAACTCATTCAAGTCTAAGTTAAGCTTATTTATGCCGTTTAAGACCATCGTGGGTCCCTGATATCAAGCCAAGTTCACAGGAATTTCTGTTGGAGAAGTATTGCACAAATATCGGTAGAAGGGTCAACTTTAAAGTGACATATCTCTTAGAACACAAAGTGCTATGTGGCCTACGAATTACCAAAATAAAGCTCTTTGAATTAGCTTTCTGACGCAACTGGTTTCACCTCATTTAGAGTCTGGGTGAAGAAGTTATGCCCGTTTTTGTAAAACTCGTATGTGTAGGGGTATATACGGGTTTTTGCCAAATTCCGTTTCATTAATTGCATTTCGTATATTTAGTCATTTCTATTGGTCTTTTGTGGATTCCAATGCCATCTCAACACTTCCGAAAGACCTAAACCCTTTCCTAAAGATCAAATTCACTCCTCCAAATTGGAATACACTCAAATTCTCTCAAGAGCCTCCATCAAAACCCCAATACAAGTTCAAGGAAACTCAAGAGCAAGATTTAGATTCCAAGACCCACTTCCAAACTTCAAGTCTTTCACAACTCAATTTCAAGAAATTCAAGGTGTAAAGTATGTGGGTTTCATTCATGGGTACCTTTCACCCATGATGCCCAATCTTCCATTTCTATGAAAATTACATGTTTCCAAGTTGTGTTGCTTATGGGCATCATTCGTTAGAGATTATGATCATACACTATATTTGGATTTTATAAAAGTTTGGTTGAAAATACATGATTACTCCTTTTTAAGTCTATACCATGAGATGATTTACCTTCTATGATTATGCATTTTTTAAGCTTTAGGACCATGATCTCTCCTGGGATTTGATGAGGGGTTTCAATGTATTTTGCAAGATGGTATTACCAAGTTCTGATGGGATGTTTTACTTCAAGTTTTGTTTTGTGATTTCACTCTTGATTTGTATGGTTTTATAATAGCATTAAACACCAGCTAAGTGTTTGATAAAATGTTCGATTATGATTTCTTGAAGAATTGAAGGTCCAATGCATGTCTTATGAGTTGAGTGATTTTATGATGACGAAAGGAATGTATGTATATGTTATTATCTATATAGTGTTGGGAAATGACCAAGCCTCACTTGAGAGGTTATAGGCCCGATTAACCATGTTGAGGAGCTTGTACCTTGATTGGCTCGCTTGGGAGATGGTAGGCTTGTGTAACAATGTCGAGGGGTTTGTACCTTTATAATCATGTTGGGGGATTTGTACCTCATCAACCATGTTGAAGGGTTTGTACCTCATCAACTATGTTGAGGGGTTTGTACCTCATCAACGAATTGAGGTGTTTGTACCTCATTAGCCTCTCTAAGGAGGTGGCAGGCCTTACCATGTAGGAACCGAAGCTCCTATTGATTCTCCTCATGGTGGCTAAATTGATTGTTCAAGTTAGCTTTTGGTGAATCCTCAAGTCGGGGGACAATATCTTTCTTTTTTAATGCTTATTTTTAGACTTTATTTTGTATATTTGGATTACCTAATGTCATTAGTATGAGGGGAGCCTGGTCTCTTGTCTTGACCCCTGATAATTTCTATGTTTAGAGGTGTTGTTGGACAAACATGTAAGGATGTTATGAGCTTGACTCTTTCTTCGACTCTCTTGATGTTTTTATGAAATCAAGGTTATCCTTTAGTCGCTATGCCCTTATTTCTACTTGATTATTATGTTTAATTGCTTCTGTGACCAAGGATGTGTAATGATATGTTAAGAGACTTGCTTGGGGTTCCTTCGGGTTCCCCATGCGCCGTGTCACATTTAGGCCCTAGTTTGGGTTGTGATAGTTGCATATGAGTTGGAGTTGCCTATGGACATGGATACGGTTCATCTGGTCTTCCATGTGTCCATGTTGAGAAAGTGTGCGGGTGTCCCTAATGTTATAGTGCCTTTGGATGTGGGTATTATAGAAGTTAATTTGACTTATGAGGAGGTCCCGATGGAGATTTTTGATAGACAAGTGAAGAGGTTGAGAAACAAAGCTGTAGTTTCTGTCAAGGTCCTTTGGAGAAACCAAGAAGTTGAAAGTGTCACATGGAAAGCTGAGGCGGAAATGAGAAAAATATTCATATCTTTTTCATTATACTCAAGCCTTAGGTACTAATTTAAGTCCCCTATATGATTTCAAGTCTTAGCCCCTATGTAATTTAGCATGCATTCATGTTTATGTTGACAAGTTTATGGTGATTTTTTACATTCATCTTATGTTTTTTGAAACTGATATTTAAATGCATTTGTTGCATTTATGTCAGGCTGAAATCTTCATGATTACTTCTCATATGTACATTTCTCTGACATTCGGGGAGGAATGTTCCCAAGGGGGAGATTGAAACGCCTCAAAAGAGTGCCTCGCAAATGCCCATAATCATAATTTTCATATATCTCAAAATCCGTGCGTGATATCAAAAATTCGACTTCATATTCTTGATCAAGGGGTAAAATTAAGTGAGAAATGGGTATATCTCCGATTTTAGAGGTCCTGTGGTGAAAAATGATTTTCGCCAAATTTTCAATTCTAGTGGCTGTCGCGATGGCTCTGCGATGCGTTTTGCGGAGCAATGTTGAGACTTCTTTATTTTTTTTGGTTTGGCCTAGGGCATTGGGGTCTTGGCCCTATGCCCACTTATGCGTACAAACACCTATACTTAGCCATTTTTCAACTCTATATCACTCAAGGCCCTATCAAAAAAACTCTCCAAGAATTAGCCAAATATTTCATCCAAATTCAAGTGTCTCATGCTTTATTCCGGTTCTCAAGAACTTCATTCAAGCTTCAAGTCTCCTTCACCTCTACACCAAGAAAACCCATGTTTAAGGTATGTGGATTTCAACCATTGGGTCCTTTCACCCATGGTGCTCAATCTTGCTATCTTATGAAAATTGCATGTTTTCAAGTTGTATTATCTATGAGTATCTTTTATTATGGATTATAAGCATGAAATATGTAGGAGTCTTATGAAATGTTGATTGAATATTCATGTCTATCTATCTCAAGCTTATACTATGAGTCGATTTTGTCTATTGAGACTATGCATGTTTTGAGCTATGCAACTATGATCTATTATGAGATTTGATGATGGATTTCAAGGTATCTCACATGAGGGTTTTGCAATATGTTTGTGGGTTGATTTGCGTTGAGTTTTCTCACATGATTTCACTCTTGAATTGCATGATTTTGAACAAGCATTATACACTCACCAAGTGTTTGATAAAATGCCAAGTTATGATTCTCAAGATATGTACATGTTTTACAAGTCAAGTGACTTCATGATGAATATGGGCTATCAAATATGTTATGAATTCATGAAATTATCTATGATTATGCAAGTATGAAATTAAGCCCTATTTTCAAGATTTTACCTCTTGTGAGCTTTTGATGTTAATGCAAGGGTAATGTTTGATGATGATCTATTCTCATGTTTCAAGTTAGGCTCACCATTAGAGGTAAAGTATGTTTAAGAGCTACTTATGTTATGATTCCATGTTTATTGAAAGTTATTAAAGTATGATTATGATAAGTATTATGTGGGATTAGAATTAGCACAGATGGGTGAAGTGTTTGGTCTCTTTCCTTGAACTATGTGCCAACATAGGATTATGTTATATCCTTGCTATACTAGTGGATCCATTTAGCTCACTTTCTCTTGAAATTCTTCCCGAAATGCGACGGGTTCCCATAAGGCGATGTTTCTCATGAAATCCTTTCTGATATGGGATGGGCTCCCGTAAGGAAGGTTAATTCTTCGAAATCGGATGGGCTCTCGTAAGGTGAAGTATGGTTTACCTTGGCAAGTAGACCAACTCTTTACCGATGACGAGTAATCATCGAAATTCCAAGTTGTAGCACGCTTGGTCTTATTCTTTGACGGTTGAGTCTCTTCCCACACATATACTATGCTCTATGCAAGTTGAATGATCTACAAGCATATTTTTCTTCAAGCATTGATCATGCATGCCATATCAAAATTATGTTTATCTATTGCCTATTACTATGCATTTTGACTATATTGGCTTATGTCGTGTTGCATTACATCCCACATACTTAGTACATTCAAATATACTAATGCATACTTTATGCCTACATGATATCACCATGTAGTGATCGGAGCTCCTCTTGATCATCCTCCATGAGGCTAGTGAGATCAGTCGATGATAAACTTGGTGAGTCCTCATGTTCGGGTACTCTATCTACTTTCTCTTGCTACCTCTAATACTTCTTTATGTTGAACATTTGACATTATAAGGGTGAGCCCGGAAAGTGTCTCGACCCCCGCTCCATTCTATGTTTAGAGGTAATGTTGGAATATTATGATGTATTTATGATATAAGCTTGACCCTTTATGTTCTTTTTATTATCAAAGACTTCCATTAGTCCCATTTTGCTTTTATATCATCTATTCTTGTTGTTTACTTTGCTTCCACGACTAAGGATGGGTGATTGATATGCTAAGAATCTTGTTTGGGTTCCTTCATGTTCCCATTTGCTGTGTCACATCTAATCCCTAGGCTCCGATTGTGACAGACCCTACATTTATGATCCTGATACAGTGAGACTACAGATGAGGTTAACAGAGGAACAGGAGTACGAGCTCCCCAGGATACGCTCGATGTAGGATTAGGAGATGCAACAAGCTCGTAAGATCTAGAGATAGAGGGGTGTTGGACCTTCTGAATATGATCCTAATACTAAGGAGGTCACCAGGAAGGTTAAGGGTAGCCTGACTCAGCCATAGATCATCGCTTAGGCAAGTAGGTATGTTGTTTGACCCCTGTTCTTTATTGTTTTGTTATGCGCATTAAGGATAATGTAATGTTTTTCGATACGGTGTGAGTAGTTATAGGCCTCAGTGAAGTCTGAGTAACCTTGGCCTATAACTTTTTCAAATTTTGAATCTGAGGGTTTTCTTGCCTATGTTATTTTTCTCCAACGATATTTACTTTCTGTTGAACTGACATGTTTAGGATGTGTAGGTAGCATTAGTAACATGTAGTATTGATGTCTACAATATATGTTTGTTCTTTGGTGTAAAAAAATGATATGCACCAAAAGCTGTGTTAGTTAGTCTTGACAACAACCATGTATGTTTGATTGCTTGACAGTGCTTGTTTTGATAAGTAAGTTTAAATTGCAATGAAAGGCATGATCTGAGAGTCTTTGTTACTAGTGTAATTAGTGTCGAGTGATTGTGTGAGCTTTCTTTGTTAAATTATTATGTTGTGCTTCAACTTAGAACTTGCCTTGTTACTCTGACTTAGATTGTAGGTTAAGTAGTTGGCAAAAGATCTCTGGTTGTTTCTCATATGAGTCCACTTAGCCTAAATAACCAACCATATGTGTAATGTATCCCTTGATCCCAATGTTTGAGCCTTGCATGTACCCTTTTTTGGTAAAAACTAAGTTACCTAGCCTTGTTAAATCTAATATCCTGAAATTGGCCCTAGTCATTCCTTGAATATTGTGTGCTTTGACTGAGGTAGAAAACTTGCGTTAGGGTGGCTACAAGATGTGTCCATGATTTATAGGTTGGATATTATACACCTTTACTCAAGCCAAAAGCCTAAGTTGGTTGGTGTAAAGGTACACACACAAAATGAGGCGAAAGCTAGTGCTACATGGAAAAAGAGATAAAAATGTGTTCTGGGTACAAGAAAAATGAGAAAATGCCTAATCAATGAGCTGAAAAGAAAAATGAGGTGAACACAAAAGGCAAAGAGCTAAAAATGAGAGTAAGGCACCCGAAATGCTTGAACTAGGAGAAACGTTGATAGGGCAAAAGTGTAGATAAATACAGTACCAAGGAGGACCTTCAGTCACTATGTTCCCAAAATTATTTTATGAAAGCCCCCTGAGCTTATGTTACAAGCCCTATAAAATCCTAAAGTGATCTTAGTCAAAGTAGTCGAAGGTCATAATCATGAGTGTAGGGGAAACCGTATTGTATTGAGCATGCTATTTGAATATCTTTTGTCAGAGTGTGATTTTGAGTAGTCTCAAGCATTGAATCTAGAAATAACATCATGAGTTGGATATGAGACTTATTTCTGTGAGGGCACTTTCATTGCACTATTAGTTTTGGACTTATTTAGTGATTGTTGCTTATTGATGATTACCTTGCTTGTTATAGCTGCACTGCCACATGTATTGATCTCTATTAGTTCACTTGATAGCTATATGATATGCTTTTATTAGTGGTGTGGGTATCTGTGCTTGATTTTGAGATGATGTGTGCCATTAGATAGAGGTCTGTATGTTACTGTAATTCTTATGTAGATTGTGTCCGTCGCTTGAGGACAAGCAACAATTTTAAGTAAAGGTGTTGTTGTGCTGTCAAAATACAACACTTTTGATGCTTTAACCTTGGAATTTTGTCAAAGTGATGTTAGTAGATTTGATGTGTTTTTGTGTTTGTTTTGTAGTATTACAAGGTTGACATGATTTTTGGGCTAAGTGCAGAAATTGAAGTGTTTGCTATTCTAGGATACCCTTTTCAGGCCGTGGAAGTTTCCACTGGCCGTAGAGTAAGTTTCATAGCAAAATCTAGTAAAGGGGAGATTTTCTAAAGTTGAATCTTTGAACATATAGACGAGCCGCAAAACATTGTACGAGTCGTAGATATGGTTTCGTACCTTGAGGATCAGAAAGTGGGGAGTAGCTGAAAAGTCATCAGACAAAACTCTCCACTGGCCATAAAATTTTATACAATCTACAGATAGGTCTTGTAGAAGTCCACCCCGGATTTGCAGATGAAATCCACGAAGCCTCGATTATAGGCCGTAGAACTTTATACGACCCAAAAAGATGCTCGTAATGCTTGCCGACCTAGTTCTCCTATTTGATTTGGTTTTTTATTTTTTATATTATGAATAGATTTTTAGGTTATTTTTCATAGAGAACAATGTGGAACAGTTAGAAAACAGTGAGAAACATTGTGAGACACTTGGAAAGGAATATTTTGTGATCTAAATTTGTACTTGCAATTTTCATTGAATAGCTTTAATTTCTTGTTAATTTCATTCGTGTAAGTGTTTAATTATCTTATTCCATATCATGATTCTTGCATCTACACTGAAAATGTGGGGATCATGAAGAACTAACAAGGTAAAATCCAATAATTCATAATTCTTGGAAAGTGTGCATGCATGTATTAATTAATTCTATTTGTGTTGATTGCTTTTTAATGTTAGCTAATGTTAGAACTTTCCTAGTGTTACTAATTGGATCAAGGAAATGATGAATAGGTAAAGAGATTAATTGACATTATTTGATTGATGTTTCTCATCTAATCAACCAAACAAGATTAAGAGGAGGTTGTGCTGGAACTATAGGTAATTGTTGGTAAAGTAATGCTATGGGGATAGGTCAAATCACGCAGTGCAATTTACCTCTAGCCTGGATCAAAGGGTTTGGTAAACTTAACTTACCATTTTGCATGCTACACACTAGAAAAGAATGAAATTATCTGATAAAACCAAGTTAGGGAATCAAGGGTAGCACAATACCCTATTTACTTTTCTTACTAATTTTGCAAAATTGTCTTAGTTTAGGTTTTCTTTCTACAGTATTACAAACCCCCCCCCCCCCTTTTGTTAAGATAAGTAGGTTAATCAACTTGAATTACTTGAAATTACTCCAAGTCTACCTCATTCCATGTGGGTTCGACCCTATGATGTGTTGTCAAAATACGACATATTTTATGCTTACAACTTAGGATTTTGTGTATTCTCAATGCGACATTTATTGTTTTATGTGTTGTTGAACTTTTTGTTTTTTCAATAAAGGAGGTTAGCATGATTTTTGGGTCAATTGCAAACTTTTCTTGTTTTCGAAGGTTTACGGGACACTCTATAGTGGTAGAGTGGGTTTCGTGGAGATTTTCATTGAAGTTTGAAGATTTGAAGTTCATCCAGATGAGACCTCTTTACGAGTCGTAGATCACTCTACGAGTTGTATAGAGTGGTTTCATAAAGAATTCTAGTGAGATCCAGTGAAGGACCGATTGATACAGATAAAGTTTACGAGAGCATGATTTGATTCATGAATCAGTCTACGACTCGTAATATGGACTTGTAGTAGTAAAGTCCAAGATCTCAAGAGCTAAACATGAGACCCAGATTACGACTCGTAAGATGACTTACGAGTCGCAAAGGCCTGTCATAGAACGTAACCGACCAATTTTCTATTGTTTCACGACTTATTTCTAACACTATAAATAGTAATTTTTAGTTCATTATTCACAGAGTACTTTTTATGATTTTGTACTTGGATACTCAATATTGAACCGGAGATTACACTTGTCTATTTATTGTACCTTCAAATCTTATGAATCTCAATATATTTTTGATTTGATTATTCTTTAACTCAATTGGGTGAGTGATTAACTATGTTTTCTCAATTCATGATTTCTTCATCTACCCATAGCATGAGTAGCTAAATCCATAACTTGGATCTTTACATGTGTTAATTGATTCTCTTTGTTTTGCATATTTCTAGTAGTGACTAAGATTAGAACTTTCCTAGTGTTACTTTCCGATCCATGTGGTAATGAAAAGGAAAAGAGTTTGCTTAACAGGATTCGATAATGTGTTCTCGTCTATTCAGCTGAACTAGACAAATGGGAGGTTGACTAGGACTATGGGTAATCGTTAGAATTGCACACTATGGAGATGGGCCAAGTCACATAAGGAAATTCCCCTCTCACCTTTGACCAAAGGGCTTGGTGAACTTAAATTACCTTCCTACATTCTATATTCTAGTCGAGAATTAGGTTACTCGGGGATATTGAGTTGGTGAATCATGAGGAACACAATTCTCAAGTTGTTCTCCACTATTTAATGTCTCTCATTTTAGTTAGTTTAGTTTAATTTCTTTTTGAACATTGCAACCCCCCCCCCCCACGGCCTTCGAGGAATTAAGTTGTTAATTACTTGAATTGCATATTGGTGAATTCGTTATGAATCTTCGTATTCTCTGTAGGTTTCGATCCTAACCTTTGTTAGGTTTTATATTTGATATCGACCGTATTATCCTCCAAAAGAGAGGTATCACTTGGGCGTGATCAAAGATCATGTCGTTGTTGCTGGGGAATACTGCTATACTTGACTGAATTCACTAGTAATAGTAATTCAAGTGTTAATCCTTAGTTCCCATGTGTTTTACTTTTGTTGTTGTTTTCTTTTGTTTCTTTGTAGGGTATACTAGGTAGTATATGCCCAAAACTAGGTGTCAAGGGAATTACTTAACTCCTCTTGATCCAGAGATCTAATAAATTATAAGAAGAATGGCCTAAGAAAATACTAACATTGCTGGTAATGCAGCTGTGAATCGGAATTTTAATAATGATGATCAAAATGATAACCCGCCTGCTTTATTGAATATTCCACAGTCTAGGGACTTTAATGACAATGCTTACCGGCGGAATCAATATAGATTGAACCCTATGGCTATGGATGTAACCGGTGCTATTGTCTTGCCACCACTACCGGTCGACACAAAGTTCACTATTTCTTGGTTACTTCAAATACTGCAAAACCATGGATTATTTGCAGGCCTACCATCAGAGGATACACAGAGCCACTTGCATAACGTAGCATTTCTTTGCAAGAGTGTGATGGGGACACAAAATATATCTAAGGATGTTGTGGCTCATCATGTTTTCCTATTATCTCTTATGGGCAATGCTATGCTATGGCTATCTAAGCTCCCACATATTTCAATCACTAGTTGGGTAGATTTCTAAAAGGCCTTTTTGGAAAGGTACTTCCCTAGATTGAAAAAGCTCAAATTAAACGATAAGATCAAGAATTTGAGCAACTTCCTAGTGATTCAATTAGCACTATGTAGGAGTGGCTTACTAAGTGTTTGAGGAGAGTCCCCAACCATAAGATAGTTGATGATGATGTGGTGTAGATCTTCTACCATACCCTTGATGAGAATAGCCAAGCTTGTGCCAATACTATTATGGGGTGCATGGTTTTAGCGATCAACCTTTTGCAGGGATTGCCAAACAAATAGAACAAGTGGTCAAGTTGAATCCTGCATGGGGACAACAAGATAGAGCTTCTATAAGGAGTTCATGTGCCGTTACTGTTGGTTCAGAGAAGCCAAGATGAATGAGAAGATTATGCAACAACTTGCTCAACTTCACACAAGCATGAATGTGGTGATCAAGCATAAAGTCGATTCTGATATAGAGCACCCCATTGTTGACCCCCTTTAGTCCCTTAACCTCCATGAGTACCATACCCTTTAGGAAAACCATCTCTACCTTTGATTAGAACTCTTGGAAAATTGGCAAGTTTGTGGCCTAGCTTGCCACACCCATAACATGCATATGTATCCCTAAAGCATTTGCTACAATAGTTCTTCGCAAACTTTGGGCATCTAAAAAATTTTGGTCCACCAATACCATCAATGCCTTGAGATTTGGGTTTGGCACACTATCATTGATGAACCTTTGACTTGGAGCATTTGATGACCCTTGACTTGGACGTTGGTGTTCTTGTTGAAAGCAACCACTTCCACCATCCTTAACACCTTTGAATCCACCTTCAAAGTGAGCCTTCTTGGACTCCCCCATTTTTCTCTTCCTAAAATTCTTTCCTTCAATTTTTTTGGCATATATCATGGGCTGAGATATAACCATTTCTCTCACATTCCTTGTCGTATAGCATTCTTCATTGATCAAGTCGAACATTCTTGACACAAAATTTTTCAACTATTCTTAAGGATAAACGACTAATGTAGGAGCATACTCTGAGAGGTTGTTGAACCTTAGGGAATACTCCCTTACACACCTGGAGCCTTGTTTGAGATTAATGAACTCCATCATTTTGGCTTTCCTTAGCTCAATAAGGAAGACGCGGTTAAGAAAGGTGGCCTTGAATTTCTCCAAATAAATAGGATCATCATCCACCCTCTTCATCTAAAATTGATTGAACCATATTTGTGCAAGGCACTTAAGTTGATAGGTCTCTACCTCTGCTTGCTCCTCCATGGCCACCCTTGTAATAATCAAGACTGTGTACACCTCATTAAAGATTTCTTGGGGGTCTTCTCCACCTTTGAGCCATGAAATTCTAGAGGGTCCATCCTAGTTAAGTCCCTCACCCTTGAAGTTGGTGTAGGAGCATGGGTAGCTTGGTCTCCTTAGTTAATTTGGTTGGCAAAAACTTGTGCCAACAAGGTAATAATTTTGATACTCCGTATGAGTGAACCCTTCTTTTGGGGAGCTTGTGAGACCAGAGGAACTTGGTCTTTGGTGGTGGCATTTTTATTAGCGGTATTATCTAGTAACACAAAGAACAAGTCATTAGAAATACATAAACATAAAACATAAACATATCATGATAGGAATAACTCATTTACTTCATAACCCTTCAAAGTGAGCATTGTCCTTTCACAAGATCGTTTTTCATATATGAGTCACAAAAGGGCTTCATAAATCATTATATAACTTTCATAGATTTTTCCATAGAATTTATAACATGTTTGCAAGCCCTTATCATACATAATATATTCCATTAGAGGACTTAGCTTAAGCTTAGTGGGCTCATGCAAGTGAACTTTAAAACATGCAAATTCGAGAGTATCATGCATTAATAAAATAAAAATTCATCACCTAAAAGCATTCTCAAGACTATTCATCAAATTAGTCAAAACCCTAGGTTGGGGTAGCACAAAATTCATCTTATAGTGCATCATAAATCATAGGGTATCATGATATTACATTTTACATAGCTCATATATCTCAAAATAATTCTTAATATTAATATTTAGAAAGATTACATACAATGTCATGTAATATGCATAGCTTGGAAATTTAATGTAGGAGAGATATACTTGGGATTTTTGGAGGGAAGGACCCCACAAATTAACCGATTTACCTTGATTAAATGACTAAGAGAGAAGGGTTGAAGATTACGAGGAAAACTTGTGAAACTCTAGCTTCTCTTCCTTGTTCTTATAAGAGTATCCTTAATTAGAGAATATTTTGGATGAGTAAATGAAGAGTGAATGAGAGTTTTAGTATAAGGCCTAAAACTACAAAATTTTAAACATAGGGCATGAAAAAAGGTCAAAAATGCGATCAATAAACATGGAAAGACCGAGACCATGAGTTCTATCCATGGGTTGTAGAATAGAATACGAGTTGTAGAAATGGGGTTTCGTCCTATTGCATTTTGGGCCCCGTAAAAATGTCTAAGAAATTCAATCTAAAAGTCCCATCTGAGACTCATAGATTGCTTTAAAAATCATAAATATGTTCATGAAACTTTCGAAGACTTAGAAAAATTTCTAGCTTAAGGGGTCCATCTACGATTATTTTTACGGGTAATAAACATATGTACGACTCATCCTATTGTTTGTGCTTCACAATTTAGAAACCAAAAACTTCATCAACCCAAGCCACTCAACCTTGAACCCATAGTACAGTCCATAGTTTCACTTATGAACAGTTTTTTCCACTCACAAATCCCATCCACATTTAGCCGAATTCTCACCAAAGTGACCCCAAAGCACAAACCTTGTCTATGACTCATTGACCTGATCACGCTCCAATAAGAAAGCAGTTGTTGTCAGTAATCAACCTAACGAAGGTTAGGGTCGAATCCACAGGGAATACGAGGCTTGACTACAAGAACCCACTACTACTCATTTCAAGCATAAACAACTAAAATCACTAGATGGGGGGGGAGGGGGGTTTGTGATTCAAAAACAAAATAGAGTAAATACTAATCTAAGATAGGAGGAAACACTCAATTTTAAGTACAACTTGGGAATTGTGTTCACTATGGTTCGTTGACTCAATTTCCCTAGGCAACATAACTACAATTGGAAATTAGCATGCAGGACGGTAACTAAGATTCTTCCATCCTTATTATGAAGGTGAAGGTCGAATTTCACCATGGCGCTTGGTCAGCCACCATGGCGTGCCAATTAACCGTTACCAATTGTCCCATTCAACCTCCCCTTGGTCAGGTTTGGTTAATTAAACGAGAACACATCAATCAAATCCGATCATCTACTTAGCTTTTTCTATTCGTCACTACCTTGGTCAGGCTAGTGATAGTAGGTGGGGTTTGGTGTTGGCCACCACTAAACTACAATCATAATTAAAGGAAATAGACAATACATGCAAATCCCAATCGTACAAATGTAAGAAACCTAGGTTATTTCATGTCAACTACCCATGATTCCCACAACCCCAATTTGTTGATGCTTAGCTACTCATGGCCAAGCAAAACAAGCAAACATGCTAATACAAGACATAAATGAGTATTTTACCACAAACACTGAAGAATGGTGGCACCACAAGTTGCAAACCCAAAAGCTTGATTGATCAACAATGAATACAATGCAATGTTTGAAATCCCCAAATTGGGTTTTCAAAAGAAAATGATAACCTATTCTAAAAAACAAAGAAAAGATTCAAAAGATGATGATAACATGTCTTCAAGTTAAACTCTCCTTCTAAAAGCCTAACATAAACTATATATATTATTCACAAAATAACCCTAGAATTTACAAAGAAAAGACAGCTGGCTGATAAGTCTCACAGGTACGATTCGTAGGATGACCTACGAGTTGTAGTCAGAGTCTCGTATCAAGTTCTTGGCATCTTGGACTAAACTTGTATGAACCATAGGTACGAGTCGTTGCTTGAGCTACGACTCGTATGTTCTTCTCATACCTTGGCCTTCAGTTTTTGGTCCAATATTTAGGCTCTCTGATTCTTGCTCCGAGTCCACCTATACGAGTCATAGTGCAACTTACAACTCGTAGGATAGTCTCGTAGGGTTGAACTTCAAATAGCAGATTTCTAAATTTTTGGTCTCTGATTCTTGCTACGACACACCTTAAGACTTGTAGCTTGGCCTACGACTCGTAGGTGTGGTCGTATGTCCTAAGTTTCAGCAAAATTTACAACTTTTCTTGAAAATCAGGCCAACTTAACTTTTTTGCAAGGACAACACAAAAACACTTTAAAATTATAAAACTCAGCATTAAGAACTCACAAAATCCCTTAATGGATCAGACCTTCAAATACACCCAATCATCAAATTTGCACTCAAGATCTCTCCTTCTATTAGAATAAGAATTTTGCCTACTTTCTGTCATCTTCAATCTCTCCACTATCAACTTCACCATCTCTAAAGCTTTTAAGACCAAATCTAGACCTATCAAGGTCATCTCCCTCACTTCAAACCACCCACCAGGGATCTACATCGCATCCCGTACAAGGCCTCAAATTGTGCCATCCCAATACTAGAGTTGTAACTAGAGTGGTAGATGATCATTCCAACTACCCTTGAACTCCAACACATAAGCCCTAAGCATATCCTCAAAGGCTTGCATGGTCATTTCGTCTTGACTGTTCGTTCGTGGGTGAAACGTCATGTTAAGCTTGACTTTAGTACCAAGACCTCTTTGGATGGATCTCCATCAATGAAAAGTGAATTGTACCACAATCTGAAATGATGGATAGTGGAACCCCATGCAACCTAAGCAACTCATGGATGTATAATTTAGCATACTCTTCGACACCATAGGTTGTCTTGGCTAGTAGAAGGTGAGCTGACTTTGTCTTTCTATCAACAATGACTCAAATTGAGTCAAAATGCTTCTTAGTCCTAGAATACCCAATCACAAAATCCATGTTGATCTCTTCCCACTTCCAAGTAAGGATCTTTATGTCTTGGGCTAGGCCACCCAACATTTTGTGCTCGGCTTTGACTTGTTAGCAATTGTAATATTTGGCTACGAACCTTGCAATATCTTACTTCATGCCACCTCTCCAATGTACTTAAATCTCTATACATCTTTGGGGAGCTGGGATGAATAGAATAAGAGGAACTATGACCCTCTTTCAATTTCAAGTTTCTTAATCCATCAAAATTCAGCACAGGCAACCTACATTGGTATCTAAAGACACCATCTCATGTATGGGTGAAACCTCTAGTAGCCCTCTTTTCACCAATACCCTCAACTCAACCACAAGGAACAAAAGGTCTTATCTAGATTTGACATATTCAATGGAGTAAGGTTCGGAACCATTTAATACTATCACACTATCATTTGCGACCTCCCTCAACTCAACTCCCAACCTTGCTAATCAATGAACTTCCTTGGCCAACTCCTTATTTCCATCATCAATGTGAGCTACACCCCATGGACATCCTACAAAGTGTGTTGGCCATAATATTAGCCTTGCTCAGGTGGTAATGCACGCTCATATCATAGTTCTTAAGGATTTCCAACCAGCATTTTTGCATAAAATTGAGATCCTTTTGTGTGAACATATATTGGAGGCTTTTATGTTTGGTGAAGCTATTCACATAAACTAATAAATAGTGATGCCATATGTTCAATGCAAATACCACGGCGTCTAACTCAAGGTCATGTGTGGGCTAGTTACACTCATCTACCTTTATTTGCCTAGAAGCATAGGCAATGACCTTGCCGCTTTGCATTAACAAACACTCTAAACCGACCCTTGAGGGATCTCAATAGACTGCAAACCCATCTAAGCCTTTGAGTAGAGTCAATGTTGGAACAGATGTTAGCCTATATTTCAAAGTTTGAAATATCCTCTCACATTAATCGGTCAAAAGTACTTTGCCTTCTTTTGTATCAATTTTGTTAAAGGAGATGCAATTGAAGAAAAACCCTTAACAAATCTCTAATAGCACCTCGCTAAGTCCAAGAAATGCCTAGTACCAAAAGGAGTCAAAGGACTTGGCTAATTTCTTACTAATTCTATCTTCTTACGATCTACTTTTATCCCTTTATCCGACATTACATGCCCGAGGGAGGTCACTTCTTTGAACAAAAATTCACATTTTTCAAATGTAGCAAACAACCTTTCATCCCTGAAGGTTTGCAAAACCACTATTAAATGTCTCATATGCTTTTCTTAAATCTAGAAATAGACCAAAAATTATCATCAATGAATACCACAACAAACATGTCAAGATAAGGTTTGAATGCCCTATTCCTAAGATCCATAAATATTATAATAATGGTTAGACCAAAAGACATCACCTTAAATTCAAAATGGCCATATCTCACCAGGAATGTAGTTTTAGAAATGTGAAATTCCTTTATTATTAGCTGATGATAACCGGAACGATGATCGATGTTGGAGAAGAAGCTAGCCCTTTGCAATTGATCAAATAAATCATCTATCCATATAAGTGACTTGTTTTTTTGTGACTTTATTGTGTTGCTGGTAGTCGATGAAGATTCGGAGTGAGCCATCCTTTTTCCTTAGAAACAAAACTAGTGCACCCCAAGGTGACTTGCGAGGCCTTATCAGGGCCTTCTCCAATAAAAATCTCAATTGATCCTTTGGTTCCTTCAACTCCTCCAGGGCCATGCGCTAAGGAGGAATGGAGATAGGTTAAGTATCGGAGAGGAGGTCTCTACCAAAATCAATTTTCCTATTAGAAAGAACATCGGGGTGGTCATCGAGAAATATATGGTGAAACTTATTGACCACGCGAGCCAACTTAGTGGAGGGAGTATTGGAGTCGATACCCTTAAATATTACAAGATGGGTAGATGCAACCCTTCATAATTGATTCCTTAGCTTAGAGACAAGAAATGAACTTACCCTTAACTACCAAATGGTGACCCTACCACTTTTTGAATGGGTTTATTAGGAAATTGAAACCTACTCTTACAGGTTCTATAATTAATTGAGGCACGATACACATGCAACTAATGTATCTGAAGAATAGTGTCGAAATATACCATGTCAAGTTTAATAAAATCACAAGGCAAGGTTTTATGCAAAATGGACATAGAACAATCCCTATAGACTCTCTGAGCAACAATGGACTCACCAATAGAGGTACGTACCAAAAAGGATTCACATAGTATTTTGGGATAGATGTCAAACCTATTAGCAAGAAATAGGGTAATGGAAGACAAAGTAGCACCCAGATTAATTAAAGCTGACACATCAAAATAATAAACCTTTAACATACCGGTGGCAACATTGAGTGCCTCCTCCACCTCTTGTCTTCCTTAAAGAGGAAAGAACTCATTATGATGTAGCGCACCCCCTCTTTGACCCCCTTGAGTTCCTTAATCTCGATGAGTTGCATACCCTTGAGGATGGCTATCTCTTCCTTTGATTGAAACATTTGGACAATCAAAAAGTTTGTGGCCTAGCTTTCCATACCCGTAATATGCACTCGTATCCCTGATGAATTTGCCACCATGGTTCCTCCCACACTTATGGTATTCAGGGAAGTTGGTCCACTACTACCACGACCACCTTGAAATTTTGGGTTTGGCACCCTATCATTGATGAATCTTTCACTTGGATAATTTGACAACCCTTGACCTTAAATTTTGTGCCCTTCTTGAAAGTGACCACTTCCAGCACCCTTAGCACCTTGGAGTCCACCTTAAAAATGCATACTTTTGGGCTATTTTCCTCTTCCTGAGATTCTCACCCTCAATTTGTTTAGCATATTTCATGAGTTGAGATATTTCCATTTATCTCACAAACATGGCCGTACAACATTTTTCATTGGTCAAATTAGACATGCCCAACATAAATTTGTTCATCCTTGCTCATGGATCAGCAACCAAGGTAGGAGCATACTTCGAGAATTTGTTAAACTTTAGGGAATACTCCCTCACACTCATGGATCCATGTTTGAGATTTATGAATTCCACCATTTGGGCTTCCCTTGGCTCAGTAAGGAAGAAGTAGTCAAGGAAGGCTTATTTGAATTCGTTGCAAGGAATGGGATCACCATCCACCCACTCCATCATCAATTGTGTGAACCAAATTTGTGCCAGGCCCTAGAGTTAGTAGGTTACTAGCTCTACTTTCTCCTCCGATCTCATCATCAATATAGCCAAGATTTTGTGCATTAAATGTGTTGTATTTTGACAGAACATCAATACCCTCAACTTAAGATTGTTGTTTTTCCTCAAGCGACGATTCAATCTAACTAGATAACACAGCAACACACATAACAAAATTAATGGCATATATCTTGCACAATTTAGGCTCAGGTACCTACATCAACTTTTCAAAACAAGATTAGATAGCTCTTTTGGCAAACCAAGATATAATGATGCATTTGACAACACAACTGCGACAAGAAAGAGAATATCCTTAGTACACAATTTCTGAACAAGTCAAGTGCTAACATTGCAATGCAGATGCCCTCACAGAAACAAGACTCAAGTAACACACTCAATGATGATTTCAAGATCAATACTGGGACTGTGCAAATACAGTCACACTCAAAAAGATATTCATGCACATTGACTAATATCATAGGCTTGCCCCTATGCTCATGACTCAGGTTTTTCAACTAGTCGGACTAGGATTACTCTATCACTCTCTAAGCTTGTAGCGTAGGCTCATGGGGCTTTGGTATGACATTTTTGAAATCATAGTGACTAAAGACCATCCTTGAACCTCAATTTTCATCAATTAAACCTTACCAACTCAATCATGTCACTGTATTTTCCCTTTTTCTTCATATTCAAGCTTTTCCAGGTATTTTCTTCTCAATTTTCAGCTTTTGTCTCATTTTCATACATCATTTTGCTTCTATTCTCAATCTAAGGCATCTTTTTTTCTTTTTCTTTCCCCCGGTATATGATCTTCTTCTTTTTCTTTTTATTCCTAACTCACCACCTTATTTTGGTGATTACACCTCTACACCGGCCACCCTCAACTTACGTTTTTAGCCTATTTTGAAGTACATAATATCCATTTCCCAAACTAGGGCCACTTTTGGTAGACATCCTCAACCTAGGCATTTTGCTTCAGTAAAGGTTCACAATGCTCAAGGATAGACCAGGGCCAATCTCAAGGTTCATCACTAGATAAGGTCAGGCCAATTAGGTGTTTAAGAAAGAATTGGTTCATGTAAGGCTCACATATTTGGAACAAGGGATAAAACATCATTTGGTTGGTTATTTAAGGCTAAAGTGGTTAAGGAATAAAGGCATAGGATCACCTCCTAATCCATTTAGTCCACCATCTAACTTAGAGTAACAGGGCAAGTTCTGAATTAGCAGAAAATATTCATGAATCTGGCTAAATAAGCTCACTCACAGATGACATTGCATATATTATCAACAAGAAACTAACATATCATGCTTCATATTTCAAATTAACATAACTCATCAAGACAAATATTGTCAAACATCCAAATACGCAAGGTTGCAATTTTAACTTCTAATCAATTTTTTTTTGTGGGTACCAATTTTAAAATATTTCAAAATAATCATCACAACATGTACATGCCATTAGTTGAAGTACTATATGATACAAATATTATCTAAAATAATATACACATGGTGGTTCAAGAAATATTAAATATCCACGAGGAAAAAGAACACAGGCAAGAAAACTTTGGGATCAAAATTTGGGGTAGTTATGAACCAAAAGCTATTCAGATTTCACCTCAGTCCATAACTACCCACACCCCATCGAAAACTTTGTACCTTGTCCTCAATGTACAATATCAAAAATCAAAGTAAATACAAGGAGTCAAAAACAAACATATCTTGGTGCTAAACACCAGTCTCAGGCTGCATTTGATCATCTCCCTCCAGCGTGGAAGTCTGTGCAGCAGCCGCATTAGATGAGCCAATACCCATCGCTCTATCATGTTCCTTGGCTACTCTTAGCTCATCTTCCAGCCTCGACATCCTTAATACTCGCCCGAGCTCATCCTCTGCCTCCTTATCATCAACCTTGGAGATCTTTGATCGCACATGCCTATCCTCTGTCTCATCACCCTCCATAAGGGGTATCTTCCCGCAAGAAGGATGTGGGGGATCCTCCACGGGAAATAGATCAAAATAGTGGCTCCGAAGGTGTAAAATTTGGAACTGTGACTGGTGTCGCTAATGAAGAAGTCCCATTAGCCCTAAGTTTTGCAATCTCATCATGTAGGACTTACAGATCTTTTGTACTTATTCCTCAAAGGGATCAATGCGGGCATGCCTGTAGAAATACGCTCCTGAACTTTATTGGTTAATGCCTTGCATCGCTCCGCTGAGTCTAAAACAGTCTACCGGACCCATGGCCTGAGCTGCTAAATAAGCTGAGACAATTGTGCCTCAGTCTGTGATAACCACTATGCCATGGCCTGAATAGAAACTACGGGCATATGAACCATGCCCGGTGTGGAAGTCTGTGATGTAGAAGCTTCTGGTGCAGGAGCAGCTATAGTGGGACCCCCCTCAATATTGACTGCCTCAGGCTTCTGGGGTCTCTCATTAGTAGAACAGCTGGAGTAGTGGTAGGAGTAGTCGTCGAAACCTCATGTGGTACCTCTAGAGCAAACATCTCAAGCATAGGAGGTTGTTGTGTCTCGAAGTGCCATAGGGTTCTTATCAACCTTTATTAGGCTAGGATCTAAAGTGTGTAGGGTCGATGCCAACTGGTTAAGATGAAACAATATTTGAACTCTAGACCCTATATAGAGTGTAGATCAAGACCAAAAATAGAATGCATGTGTCCCTTTAGAGTGTTGGCTAATGAATTTGCTTAGCTATGAGTCGTACCCAATCAATCTCGTAGCCAGCCAAAGATGCTGGCAACCAATATAGCTCGCTCCAGTGTGAGTATGTTATCCGCTAGTATAGGCCAGATGCGAGATCTACTGATCGCCCACCAAAACTTTATAGGAAAAGAAAGGAAACCCTTGACAATAGGCTCCGTATGTGTGGTGACCCAAGCAGGCTCTGGATATGACTGGCCACCTATCTCAATAGCTCGGTCATCTTTACCGGATCCTTTGAAATCAATGTTGTTCGAGCTTGCCATAATCTGTCATCAAACTCAGCCGTCAACCTCAGAGCTCGATACTGATGAACAAAAAGTAGACAGTGGATTGTCTCCTCCAAAATATTGACCCGTCGCCCTCTCACTAGTACCTCTTACAATCTTAGTTGTGTGAGCAGTTTCTTCCCCTTGGAAAGATCACGAAGAATGGTGGTTGTATAAGCTGCATATAAGCTGCATAGAACTCCCACACCATAAGGGAGGCATATCGTCCAAGCTTATCCATTAGCCAATCGAGTCCATATCGGGTTATAGTGTCCTTTAGTCCTGGGACATGGCTCAATCCATTGCTAATAACCCAGCGGTCCATATATCGACCATGCGGTCTGGCCTTACCCCTTTCATTGTAGACCCTCTATGAATATAGCCTCCATTCCCTCAACACGCCACCGATGAGTAGGATCCGATGTTTGAGAAGCTGGTGGGGCAATGGAGGACTGCGCATCTCCTATATCCTAGGGTCCATTCTCTAGACTAGACTCCGTGCCTGAAGGAGTCATCTGGGGTGAACCATTATCACTCTCATCATCGCCTTTCTCATCATACTTGGAAGGACTATCACCACAAGCTTAAGTTTGCATAACTCTGGCAGCAACTCTAGTCTGTGGTCCAGGTATTGCTGGATCAAGTTGGGTGTTATAATACTTCATTGACCTACTCAACTGGCTCTGCTCATTACCTGAACGTTCCTCCTTTGTAGGCTTATCAAAGGGTTTCTTCCTGAATGCCTTGATCTTTGATCGTTCTCCCTTTGGGGCCATAGCACCTGAAGAATAAACACAAAAAAAACACCATAAGCCCCAACAATCAACAAGAAAACAAGAAAAATGCATTGGAACAGTTCCTATTTGGTGCCACGAGGACCAATTACAACTTGTAGCTGGAACTAAGAGTCATAAAATAGTTTTGTAAACTAGATGTGCAAAACAAAATAGAACACTGGAACATCGTATCAGACCCAATTATGACTCATAACTTGGCTTACGTGTCGTAAACAGTTTTCGTATAAAGTTCTAGGGAGCAAAATTAGGATAGGCATGAGTCACCACAAGACCTATATATGACTTGTGGAGGGATCTACAACTCATAGATGGTCTTGTATGATGAATTATTCAGAACATCACATCACTATAACTTCTCACGAGAGGCAATTACGACTCATAAACTCACCTACGAGTCTTAAAGGACTCTCGTGGCTGAGATTTCTAGGTACCTGATGTACCTCAACTCATCACACAGACCCTACAAACAATTTAAACATTATTCCACTAGCATCGAAGCAAGTTCATCAACACTCATATGCTAAGCACAAATTAACCCCTACCCTAAGCATGATTCCAAAACAAATTTACCCTATCAAATAGGGTTTAGCATTCAACACCCAATCATCTCAGCCTTCCCCCAAATTCATTCCAAACACTACCTGTAGCATCACCCACCAAGTAACACATAACACTCTCTTAATCACAGTCAAATTCACTTGGGGGTACAGATTAATAGGCAACACAAACATTAAGCATCCCATAATTTTGAATAAATCAAATATAACCCAAACACAATCATACCCCTGTGCAATTGATACTCAATCAACATTCATGAACAAATTGCAAACATTCACTCAAACAAGGGACATGATATCCTAGGCATTCAATTAGCAATCACAAGGTCATAACACCAAATTCAAGGCATAACAATCAAGTACATCATAAACACCCCCAACCTCACATACCCCTTCATTCATTTCAAGAATTTGAGGTTTAAAACTCAAACCAATCTCCATCATCAAAGCACACAATAAGGATTAACGGGAATTTTAAGCTTATAATTTGACCAAGAGACATACCAGAGTGATGAAGGTTGTGAAGATGAAAAAGGAATGTGAATAGGTGAAACCCTAGGTTTGCCAGAATTTCTTGCCGGAAATATGATGAAGTGACCGGAGAAATGATCGAAAATAATAGGGGAACAAGGTTTGGGAAATTTTTCAGTAATTAGGGTTTAAAATGGGATCAAAATAATTTTAACCCCTTTTTATACTTTACCAGGTTTAAGCTTTAAAATAACTGATTCTGGTCTTTAAAACCCCCACTACTAGTCATAGCTTGGTCTATGGCTCATAAATTTAGATCTCGTAGGCCACTTAAGCACTTAGAAAAGTTCAAAAACATACCTGGGTTTTACAAACCCCATTCACAACTCATAGTGTGGACTATGAGTCATAAAGTTGGCTCATAGATGGAGTGCACTTTTAACCTGCTCACTGTAACTCATTACAAGACAGGGTTATATGACTTGTAAACTTAGTCGTAAAGACTGCATCAGATGCAATTCTCAACAAAACTTGCAATCTTTGTCTTGAACCTGTATGCTCCTCACAAAATACACTTGCACCTTGAATGCAACAAACCCAATCATCAAAAATATCAATCAAACAAACAATCAACACAATCAAAATCTAAAAATAAACTCAAAAATATGCTAGAACCTCAAAATGCTTAGTTTGTCTCTTAAGTAGCGCCTGATTTATTATCGCGGTACGACTTAGTCATCTCAAGTACTCAAAATTCCACAACTGCCCAAACTTCACTTTTCAGTTCATCTGGATGCTTTATAGATTGACAGATATCAAAAATCACTTCTTCATCATTCACCTTAAATTTGAGTTGATCAGAATCCATATCCACTAAGGCTCTTCCTGTGGCCAAAAATTATCTTCTAAGGATAATAGGGACCTCAAAATCGACTTCACTATCAAGAATCACAAAATCCGCTGAGAATATGAATTTATCAACTTTCACTAACACATCAAAAAGTATTCCCTCTGATTTCTTGATAGTTATATCCGCTATTAACAACCTCATTCTCGTAGGAGTAGGAGAACCCAAACCAAGCTTTTAGAAGATTTCAAGAGGCATTAAGTTTATACTGGCAACTAAATCGCACGAGGCTCTTATAAACTATATATCACCAATGATACAAGGAATGGTGAATGCACTAGGATCTTCCCTTTTCTTAACTAAGGATTTAGTGGTAATGGCACTACAATGTCAGGCTCTTGCAAAAGCTCTTGGCACCATGCGCTTCTTAGTCACCAAATCCTTCATATATTTAGCATAACCAGGCATTTTCTCCAACGCTTCGATAAAAGGGGAATGTTGATGGCAATTTCTTTAACATGGAGTGGAAATGTTTGAATTTACCATGCTCCTTTTTTCGTTTGAGTCTTTGGTGAAAGGGACGAGGAGGCTTTGGGATGGTCTTACACTTCTCTGGCTCCTTAACCACTTCACCGCTTGCCCCATCTTTGTTGTCTTCTTCTCCTTCATTCACAACCTTCTCTGCAACTATCTCTTCATGCACATCACCCTTATCTACCAACATTGGAGGATCAATGGTACTCTTACTTCTCCTAGTCATGACTTCCATAAAATGTCCCTCATTTTTCAGATATTGAGCCATATTGCTTGGCAATGTCCTGTCTGGCGTTAATTCAATTGAGTAGACACTTGGCCGAATTATTGCTCAAGTTGCTTAATGGCTACCTGTTATAGAATGAATACAGACTTAATTCCTAGTGATATACATAACCTTATTTAGGTAGTAGATTTATAGGAATCATCTTTTATTTCTTTCCTAAGTTATTTTATTGCTTTCCTAAGTTAGCACATAATCTATTGTATTTATACATTGCTTTTCTATTGGAATGAAACAACTTTTTCATCTATCTGCTTACATGTTATCAGAGTCTATAGACTCGATTCATATCCATAAATAGGGAAGTAGGAACTCTTCCCTCATCATTTGAACTCATAATTTGGGTCACATCTATGAAGTGACTGTTTTGTCTCACCACTACAATAGGAGGAAGTAGAACAATATTTTCAATCGAGAGAACCTTCACCAGCTTTACCGTTGGCAACTAGTGTGTCAAACGTGCTGCCCCTATCTCTCACGCTCTGGCACGTGACTCGGCGGAACTGATCGTGTGTTTCACTTTCGCGTTGCCTTATCAGTTTCGCTTCTGCAATTTCAATTTGGTATTCATCTTTTGTGCTTCTGTGGCTGCTTATTGTTGTTGGATCAGTGGGTTGCTTATGGTGGTCATCCCTATTTTTTTTTTGTTCTTTATTAGTTTACTGATTCACATCCATGACTCTAGGCTACACTACTTGTTAGAAAATTTTCAATTTTATTCTATTTCAAGTTGTGATATTGAAAGTTTTCTAAACATTGACTTGGCCCATATGTGATTAGGCTACCTATGGAGAAATTTGCTCAATAAAAAAAATCACTAATGGGACCCAGTTCTGTGAATTCATTTTCCGAGTCAAATAAGACATGCCTTTTTACCTCTCCAAATAAATGGGTGATTGATTTAGGTGCCACAAATCATATGACAGGTAACTCTAATATTTTTTTCTAGCTTTCAACCACATAATGCACCATCTCCAGTTACTATAATTGATGGTTCAACTTGCAATATTATTGGATCTGGGACTATTAAAGCAACCTCCTTCTTTACCCTGTCGTCAGTGTTAAGTTTACCAAAGTTGGCCTTTAATTTTATTTCTGTTAGCAAAGTTACTAGAGATCTGAATATTTATAAATCGTTCTTTTTGTATTATTGTTTGTTTTATTATCTTACAACAAATCAAGTTATTGGTAAAGGATATGTATCTGATGATTGCGAGCCTTGATTTGTTTCCTGCTCTAGTATTGTGTCCCCATTTGAAGCACATTGTCGATTGGGACATCCTTCTCTACCCTTGTTGAAGAAGCTTTTTCCTCAGTTTCACAATATTGTTTTGTTGCAATGTGAGTCATGTCGATTTGAAAAATATCATCGCACCTCAATGCGTCCAAGGATTAATAAGCGAGCTGAGTCATCTTTTGAATTAGTTCATTCTGATGTTTGGGGACCATGTCTTGTCGTCTCCAAAACTAGCATAAGTATTTTGTTACTTTTTTGGATGATTTCTCTCGGATGAGTTGGATATATTTTATGAAGAGCCTCTCAAAAGTGTTTACTCATTTTTGTGCCTTTTATGTTGAAGTTAAAACTCAATTCAATGTTTCTGTACGTATTTTAAGGAGTGACAATGCTAAAGTATATATGTCAGAATCATTTCAATCATACATGAGACAAAATGGTACTCTCCACCGATCTTCTTGTGTTGATACACCCTTTCAAAATGGAGTTGCTGAGAGGAAGAATAGGCACCTACTTGAGACAACTCGGGCACATCTATTACAAATTAAGGTTCCTAAGAATTTTTGGGCCGATGCAGTCTCTACAGATTGTTTTATGATAAATCACATGCCATCTACTGTCTTGTTGGTAATTTTCCTTACAAAGTTCTCTTTCCAAATAAGTCACTATTTTCGATGAACTTGAGGTATTTGGAAGCACATGTCATGTTCGAGATGTTAGGCCATATGTTTCTAAGATTGATACAAGGTAATAAAGTGTGTTGTTCTAGGCTATTCTCACCTTCAGAAAGGATATCGATGTTATTGTGTAAAACTAGGCAGATATCTTATGTCAACTGATTTGGTACTTTCAGAGACTACACCATTTTTCTCTGCACCTCCCATTTCTATAAGTCAGAGGGAGGAAGATGAATGGTTGGTCGATCAGGTTGCTCGTTCTATGACAAAACAATATGATGATATGGCTCTCCCATCTTCTAGTTTTTTATTGAGAAGGAATCAACTATTGTTCCTTCAACAACTCTAGTAAAACCACTAATTATTCATGTTTACTCTAGGAGGCAAGAGACCGACAATACATGTCCATCACCAGTTACTTCATCATCAGGTCTTGATCTCTCTATTGCTCTTTGCAAAGGTACTCAGAGTTGTAAATCCACATATTCCGTAGCTAATTTTGTTTTCCTATGACCATTTATCCTCTATATCTGGATCTTTGATTGTTTCTCTAGATTATGTGTCTACACCTTTAACAATGAGAAACGCTTTGAATCGTCCTGGATGGTCTGATGCGATGCTTGAGGAAATCTATGCCTTAGAGTAAAATAATACATGGGATTTGGTGGATTTACCCAATTGAAAGAAACCAATGGGATGTAAGTGGGTGTTCATGGTTAAAGTTAATCTAGATAGTTCTGTGGCAAGACTTAAGGTCAGGCTTGTCGCAAAGGGGCATGCTTAGACATATGAAGTGGATTATTCAGACACCTTTTCTTCAGTTGCTAAACTCAGTTCTGTTCACTTATTCATTTCTGTAGTTTCTTCAAATAACCAGTCGTTACATCAATTAGATATCAAGAATACTTTCCTTCATGCTGATCTTCAAGAGAAAGTATATATGGAGCAACCACTTGGATTTGTTGCTCAGGGGGAGTATGGAAAAGTCTATCTTTTGAAGAAGTCCTTGTATGGCTTGAAGCAAAGCCCTGGGCTTGGTTTGGAAAATTTAGTTGCGTACTTCAAGAGTTTGGGTTGAAAATGAGAAAATGTGATCACTCTGTTTTCTATCGACAATCAACAACTAGCGCCATCCTTCTTATTATGTATGTTGATGACATTGTCATTACAGGAAGTGATTATATTAGGATCTTCCCCTAAGTCTTTCCTACATACTAGGTTTCATACGAAAGACATAGGCCAATTAAGATACTTTTTGGTAGAAGAAGTAAATAGAAGCAAGAAGGGAATTTTTCTATGTCAGAGAAAGTATATCCTTGACCTACTTGCAGACACCGAAAAGTTGGCAACAAAACCTTGCAGTACTCCAATGGTTCCCAATGTACGCCTTATGAAAGATGATAGTGATCCTTTTGATGATCAAGAGAAATACAGAAGACTAGTTGGAAAATTAAACTACCTTACTGTGACTCGTCCGTTTATATTGCTTTCGCGATAAGTGAGGTTAGCCAGTTCATGTCTGCACCTACGATTAAACATTGGGAAGCTTTGACACAGATTCTATGTTACTTGAAAGGTGCCCTTAGACTTGGCATATTGTATAACAATCGTGGTCATACCCGTGTTGAGTGTTTTGCAGATGCAGACAATGCTGGATCCAAAATTGATAGGTGATCGACTACAGGCTTTTGTGTCTTTGTTGGAGGGAACCTAGTTTCATGGAGGAGTAAGAAGCAAAGTGTTGTATCTCGATCCAGTGTAGAAGCTGAATACAGAGTTATGTCACAGTCTACGTGTGAGATCATGTGGATACATCATCTTTTAATAGAAATTGGCCTAAAGCATCATACACCAGAAAAACTTTGGTGTGTTAGTCAAGCGGCTCTTCATAACGCCTCAAATCTGGTAAATCATGAAAGAACTAAACATATTGAGGTTGACTATCATTTTATTAGTGAGAAAATTTAGGAGAACTTGATTTCCACTAGCTATGTGAAGATAGGAAAGCAATTGTCTGATTTGCTCACGAAGGCGTTGCATGGAACTCGAATTGATTACTTTTGTAACAAGTTGTGCATGATCAATATCTATGCTCCAACTTGAGGGGAAGTGTTATAGAATGAATATAGACTTAATTCCTAGTAATGTACATAGTCTTACTTAGGTAGTAGATTTGTAGGAATCATCTTATATTTATTTCCAAAGTTAGTTTATTTCTTTCCTAAGTTAGCACATAATCTATTATATTTACATATTGCTTTTCTATTGGAATGAAACAACTTCCTCTTCCATCTGATTACACTATTGAATGAGACTTTATCTTTTGATTTATACTTGAAATATCGGACTTCATTCCTCGTAGAGTCTCATCTTGGGTCTCCGCTTTCTTGATTAATTGGTCAAACATCTCTTCAATCCTCGAATTACTTGCCCCGGCATCACGATTATGGGGTGGTACATATGGACCATTCTTAAAACCATCTCTTGTACCCCATTCGGCTTTTGGAACTGTATTCCTCTCAAAATAACCATCGCGGTTATCTCTATGAGCACCTTCTCGATTGTAGTTCTGACCTTGGTTTGCGGAACCTTGACGTCAATAGTCGGAATTGGACTCTTGGGCATTGTTCCGAAAACCCACTACTTGATCACTCACAAAACAAGCATCCTCATCATAATAATGCTCTTCATACATGGGGACTCTAGGAGGTCGGTGAACTACTGCATGCACTCTTTCATGATTTTGCTTAACCACCAAATCCATACTTGTGCGGAGTTGAGCAAGTTGTTGCATGATCTCCTCGTTGATCTTAGCCTGCTCTGAACCAACATTCACAGCACATGAGATCCTTGTAGAAGCTCTCTCTCTCTTTGCCCCAATGCACGATTGGTCTTGACCACTTGCTCCATTCTCTCGATGATCCTTGTGAATGGTTGATCCAAGAACATGCCCCCTATTATAGTATCAGCACAAGCTTGACTATTTTCGTCAAGGGATGGTAGAATATCTCTACCAAGGCATCATCAACAATTTTGTGGTCTGGGACACTTCTCAAACATTTTGTAAATCTCTCCCACATTGTACTAATTGAAGCACAAGGTAATTGCTCAAAATTGTTGATTTGATCTTTTAATTTGAGCTTCTTTGACCTCGGGAAGTACCTTTCCAAAAAGTCCTTCTGTAAATCCACAACCGGTGATTGAGCTTTGTGGGAGTTTTGATAGCCACATTGCCGCATTACAAGTAAGAGATAGAGGAACACACACAACCCAACAGCATCCATGGAAAGATTTTGCGTCCTCATCATGCTCTTGCAAACAAAAGATACATTATACAAATGGCTATAAGGATCCTTGGAAAGTAGACCCACAAACAAACCACAATTTTGAAGTATTTGAAGCAATCCACTTGAAACTGTGGACTTAGTGTCAGCTGATAATGGTGGCAACACTATGGCTCCCATTACGTCCATGGCCATGGGATTTAATCTATATTGATTCCATCCATAAGCATTCTCATTGAAGTCCCTAGGTTGTGGCCTATTAGCCAATAGTGGTAGATTGTCATCTCTATCATCACCATCATCATTCTGATTTATAGCTTCATTAACCATGATATTAGTATTTGGTTGAGTCATTCTCCTTTAACCCATTGGATCTCTAAATCAATTGGAGCGACGAGAATGCCTTGACTCCTTATATTGGCATACAACACCTACTATACCCTGCAAATAAACTAAACCAATAAAACAATGCAAGAGAACTAAGAAATTAACAATGAAATTATACTACTAGCGAATCAAAATCAAATCCTCGCCTTATTGCTCGGCAACGGCGCCATTTTTCTTTGATCACCCTCAAGATATACCTCTTTTTGAAGTAAAAAGCGATAGTCAAAGTAATAAACCTAACCATGGTTACGGTCGAATCCCATAGGGAATATGGGAGTTTGCAACTTGGTTCACCAATAATCAATTCAAGAATTAGCTAACTCAATTCCTTAAAAGGGGGGAGCATTGCAATGATTGACAGGAAATTAATCTAAACAATCAAAATTGGAAGACAAGCAATAATGGAGAGCAAGTTCGGTATTGTAATACCCATGATTCACCAACTCAACCCCTGGATATCACAATTCTCAACTAGAATATTGCATGCAGAATGGTTATTTAGGTTTTTCCAACCCTTTGGTCAAAGGTGAAGGTCGAATTTCACTATGGGACTTGGCTCATCTCCATAGCGTGCTCAACTAACCATTAGCCATAGTCCCAGTCAACCTCCCTTTGGTCGAGTTCGGTTGATTAGACAAGAACACATCATTGAATCCTGCTAATCACTCTCTTTTCCTATTCATTACCACCTGGATCAGGAAGGTAATACTAGGCAAGTATTAATATTGTCCACCACTAGAAAACATTCAAAATGAAGAGAAATGATTAATACATGCAAATACCCATTCTAGTAATTGGAAATAATCTGGGTTTCTAAGTTAGATTCTCATGGTTCCCACACCCCCAAGTTGTGTGTTTAGCTACTCATATTTTGGGTAAATAAAGAAACAAAGAATAGAGAAGACATGGTCAATCACTTATCCAAGAAGACTGAAGAACAAGAAAACCCAATTTGTATTGAGAATCACAAGAATGAAAGATAAATTTAATCCACAAGTTGATCTTTTCTAAAAAATATAGTCTCCAAAACTAAAACCCTAAGAATATTCTAATTTCTAGGTCTCTACTCTATTCTCAACTACTCTCTCTGTGTACCAACTGAAAAACTTAAAAACACCTTAAATGACCTACTATTTTCTATTTATTGTATTTACAAATAAGTCCCTAAATTATTTTTTTAAAAAAAAACTAGTCAGCGTGCTCTAAGACTTGCACTTACGACTCATAACTAGGTTCACGAGTCGTAATCGGTGTTTCATATTCAGCTCCTGGGTTTTAGACTTCACTGGTATGAAACATCTTTATGAGTCGTAGTCTAATCTACGACTCGTATTGTCCTCTCGTAGTCCAGAGCTGTAGCACTTGGTCCAAAACTAGGAACACTGAAAATTGGTACGAAACCTTCCATTATGGCTAGGAGACTAGTCAATGACTCGTAACTGGGTTTTGTGTGACTGAACTTCAGTTTTTGCTTCAACACTAAAAATCTCCACGAGGCCACCTCTATGACTCGTAAACTGAGATATGACTCGTAGAGGGTCTCGTATGTCCTCAAAAATCAGTAAAACCTACAACTTTTCCCAAAATTGTGTCAACCTGTTTTTGCTGTAAAAACAAACACAAAGCACATAAAAACCACAAATGTCATATTAAGAACACAAAAAATCTCAAGTTTTAGGCATCAAATGTATTGTATTTTGACAGCACATCAATGATTGAGAGTATTAGGGAGGAAAGGGGTCTGATATAGGTAGTATAGAGCCCAAAATGACATATTTCTAGATATAGGGGATGAGAAAAGGTCCAAAATATCCTTCATTAAAACTATCTAGACCCAAATATGATACATATATACAAGATGTAGAATGGAATATGGGTTATAAAAATGGGGTTTCGTCCTGTTGCCTTTTGGACCCTCCGAAAAATTTCTCTAAAATCCAATTTACGAGTTTCATCTTTGCCTCATAGATTAGTTTACAAACCATAAAAGTGGTTCATAATACCTTCCAACACTTAGAAAAACCTTCAGCTTGAGAGGTCCATCTACGATCCCGTGTACAAACTGTAAACAGAAGTACGACTCATCCTTTTATTCGTACTTCACACTTCAAACATCCAAAACTTGATCAATCCAATCTGTTCAACCACGAACCCATAGTACGGTCTATGGTTCCATTTACGAACCATATTTCCTACTTGTAAACCCTGCCCACGACTTGCCAACTTCTCACCTAAGTGTCCCCAAACTATGAGCGTTGTCTATGACTTGTGAATTGAACTGGCTGTCGTAGATAGGGCTCATACTTTGCCCTGTAGATTTCCTGATTCCTCCTTTTCCTACATTTTCATACTTTCTCACTGGCCAGGCATTATAAATTTACGTAAACACAAGATCTTAAGTCACCCTTTGTTATCTTGATCATAAGTATACTTGAGTTCTAGAGTTCTTATTCATAAATCATAGCTTAAAAATAGGAATTCGGGCAAAACATGAGTTCAGGGACAATTGAATCGAAAATCATGAAAATGAATGAAATTCATGTAGGATTAGTGCAGCTGAAACCGACTTGAATTATAACTATGAGAACCCACATCAATTTCTCAATCCCTAATTAACATGTAATTTAAATCCCTTATAAATCAAGTGAAATCATGCAATTCATGTAAATCATCAAAATTCATATATAATTGAGTAAACTAATCAAGTAATAATCATAATTCAAGCAATCAAAGTAAAATTGTGAAAATTCATAAAATTTCTTCTTGAAAACGTGAGAAAAGTAGAGTTTGAGTTGGGCTCCATAGATGAAGAAGATTCATGGATGAAGAAGCACAAACCTAGGTGAAGAAACCTTAGATATTTTTTAAGAATGTGACATTAATTTCCTTGGGGAGCTTGAGACCCTATGCTTTAATGTTGAATCCCCTTGAGAGAAAACCCTTGAATTTTAAGAGAAATTTGGAAGAGAATGAGTTAGAATTAGAATAAGAGTAGTTTTATTAGCGTTGAGGCAGTTAGGGCAGTTATTGGGGTCAAAATGATGTAGTTTAGAGGTCAAATGGTAAGAAATGACCAAAAAGTCCTTCATTAAAACTGCTAGATCCCAATTCATGAACATGATCTACAAATCGTACATTCAATTACGACTCGTAAATCATGTGTTTTGTAAAGGTTACATTTTTTTCCTCTTAAGATATCTCTGAACCCCCAACTACGAAGCCCCAACTACGACTCCTTGTTCATTTTATGAGCCATAAAGTACCCTTGTAAATGTCCTCTTGACTTAGAAAGTTTTCATCACTAACCCCAATTACTGACCGTGTGAGACAAATTTCAATTTTCAACCCTATCTACGATTCCCATTTACAAGCCATAATTCCAAACACGACTCTTACTATATCCACGTGAACTTGACTTCTAGCTTTAAAAATTTTTCAACTCCACTATCCAGACCACGAGACCTACCTATGATCTATGGATCAAACTAGGAAAAATAGATGGGCTCGTACTCACTTAATTACCAAAATCAGATTTTTCTATAACACTTCCTGTTTCTAACTTTACAACTTATAGGGTATTACAGGTCTGGTGGTGACATTAGGTTGCTTGTTCCTCTGCCGAACATCGCAAGAGTATTCCCTCAAATGATCTTCTACATAATGTGTTGTTGTAGTAAATAAAATAAATAAAATAAGGTACATGATGACGAATACAAGTCCTTCTCCTTGTATTTTTCAAAAGTATCCCATAACACAAGTAGTCGAAACTAGGTTGTCTCCAATTCTCTTTGTCTTCCTTTTAGAATTCTAATTTTATTTCTGAATTTTGAAGGCTCCTATTTGTGTTGTGGAATAGATAAGTCATGATATAAACAAGCTTCCTTTCAGTCAATCAAATTTAAGTGACATGGTATATTGAGCTTTAGTGAAATGATTTGTCATTTTGACACATGGCATGATCCTATTGATTTCTTTATTTGACTTGTCATATCACGCCATTTGATATGTGACACCAAAATGGACCTTATGAGATAATATTAGGCTCATCAAAATGTGTTCGCCTTCTATAACTTAAAACAAAGAATTTGGACTTTTAAATGAATTCATATTTATTGAACTTAAATAATTAATCTAATTATATTAATTCACAATTTATTTGGACCAATATATCTTATATTTAATGTAACCCAAATCATTTTTTAAAAATTTATATTTAAAAATTTCAAATGATTGCGATTATTACATTAAAATTAAGACGAAGAAGTACATACTTCATTTGTCCAACAATAGTTGTCCACTATTGACTGGCACAAGCGTTAAGTAGTAAATGATAGGGGTTATATTACCAAATTAGGAACTTAATATAAAATTATGAGAGAAGTATTAAAAAGGCCCTTCAACTTGATACAAATTATTGATTTTGTGATTAAACTATTGACACACTTAAAAACACCCTCCAACTTGACAAACTAGGCTTAATTATACCCCTCCCATTTGGCGTGTTGTTCACTCACTGCATTTTAACTTGTTTGACTGATGTGGCATACACATGTATATTTCTTCAACAAAAAATAAAGTAAAAACAACTATTATTTCTTTCTCTTTCTTTATGAAATGATCCTAAAAAGTGCCCGAAAATGTGCCTCAGAAGTGGCGAAAGGAGTGGCGATGCCATACGCAAAAAGGAAGAGCCTCATAGAATGGCAGAGGCAAATAGAGATTTTGCACATTTTCGAGTCCGCTTATCTCCAACTCGTGAACTTAGCCAATACAAAGCTTTATGATAGCACCCAATTTTTCCGATTCGGCGGTTCGATCTATGATTTATCATTCATGGACATTGATAAGATCCATATCTCAAAATCCATGCGTAATATTGGAAATCTAACTTCATATTCTTGTTCACGAGGAACAATTGAGTGGTAAATGGGTCCGAACTTGATTTTGGAGCAAACGAATCACAATTTCAATTTTTCAAAAAATGTACTTTCTAGAAAGGGTACGGGCCTTGGGCGCGCCTCTCTGTTATTTGTGCACAGTTTTGTTGTCTCATTCCAAGGCTCTAGGTTCTTGGGCCTAAGCCTCCCCATATGTAAAAACACATATACTTAGTCCTTTTTCAACCCCATACCATTAAGAAATTTCCCAAAACCCTCTCAAACACTTAGACAAATATTTTACTCAAAATTCAAGTGTCAAATCTCTTTTCAACTCTTAAGGATTTCACTCAAGATTTAAGTCTTCATTTTCAATCTTTATCAAGGAATTCTCCAAAGTCAAGGCATGTGGGTTTCAACCATTGGGTCCTTTCACTTATGGTGCCCAAGTTTTCTTTTTACCTAAAATACATGTTTCGAAGTTGATTTTACTTATGGGTCTTCTATTATGAATTTGACTATGAACTATGTTGGAGTTTTGTAAAGTGTGTTTGTTTATGCATATTTTGAGCTATGAATCTTAGATCTATCTTGAGATTTGATGAAGGTTTTGATGTATATTGCATGAGGGTGTTACCAAATGTTGGTGGGTGGTTTTACATTGAATTTACTTGCATAATTTTACTCTTGAATTGCACGATTTTACTCTAGTATTGCACACCCACCAAGTGTTTGATAAAATATCGAGTTAATGTATCTTGAGTTGTTGAAGGCCAAATGCTTGGCATATGAGTTAAGTGACTTTATGATGCTGAAGGGATGATATGTATGTGTTGATTTCATGAGAAGTATCTATAGTATTTCAAGTTGACCACACCTTATTGGGGGGTGCTTTGCCTCAACAACTTTGATGGAGGGTGTGATGTCCATTAACCATGTTGAGGGGTTGATACCTTGGCCACTTTGATGGAGGATGTGATGTACATTAACCATGTTGAGGGGTTGACACCTTGACCACTTTGATGGAGGGTGTGATGTCCATTAACCATGTTGAGGGGTTGATACCTTGACCACTTTGTTGGAGGGTGTGATGTCCATCATTATTGAGGGGTTAATACCTTGACCATTATGATGGAGGGTGTGATGTCTATCAACCAATTGAGGGGTTGATACCTCAATCACCATGCATGGTAGGGTGTGATAATCCATCATAATATTGATCTATTAGTACATATGTAATATGTTCTATATAAGCATGTTTTACTCCAAGAATTATTCACACATATCATATTTGTTATTATGCTATCCATTGCTTATGATATTGCATTTTGCCTATATTGTCTATCTCGTGTTGCATTGCTTCCTGCATACTTAGTACATTCAAATGTACTAACGCATACTCTATGCCTACATGATGTGACCATGTAGGAATCGGAGCTCTACGTGATCATCAACTTCCTCCTCGTGGCTAGTACGACTTCTCTCAAAGTAAGTTGGTGAGTTGTCAACTTCGAGGACATACTTCTCATGATTTATGCTATGTGTTGACTCTCTTTATGTTGGAAACTTATGACTATGAGGGTGAGCACGGTTGCTTGTCTTGGCCCCCCCTAAGTTCTGTGTAGGTGTTGGACAAGTTATGTATTATGCTTGAGTTTTGACTCATCTATGTTATTTAAGTGTTAGGCTCTTCACCGTTAGTCCTAATTTCCTTTGTTTATGTTTCCTTTTGTTCTTTTATTTAAGTGTTGTTTTATTTTGTTTTAAAAATAAATATTTAAATTCTTTTTTCGGGGGGAGGGGGGAGGTAGGGAGTGGGCGGTTAGGGGTGGAGGGCAGAGTG
>JAPFFP010075757.1:0-23312 GCA_026153255.1 Solanum medicagineum | reverse complement strand
TATACACAAGACCCACTTAAGCAGTAGACGCCCATAGCACCCGTTAACACGAGAATCAAGCGCTTTCAGGAATTGACACTACTTTGACCAATCCATGTCATGATTTATTCACATATAATTAGTACAAATAAAATGTGGGGTATTACACTATTAAAGTTCCTTCTAATTCATCCATTTACATGATTTTAGATTATGCCTCCAAAATGTACCATCAGTTAGAGAAACATTTCCAACACTAAGATACCACCGACTACAACGCTTCCAAAGTATAGGATGCAAACAAGGAAGAGGGGCTATGTAGATGACCCCAAGCAAGACATGGTGACTTAGGAAGTTTTCGAAAACAGTTGATGCACAACTTGCTGTTGCTAGCACTCAAAAAATTCCTTAGACACAAACGTTTCACCCTACTATTACCTCTGAGGGGGAGTTTAGAGGAGCTATTACCATGTTCCCCCCCATTCATAACTTCCTAGTCTAGTCTTTAAAGCACTCTAATCCTTAACTCTGGTTCCCAAAAGCCATCTACTACTACAAGGATTAGGGACTTCCCGAGGATGAATCCATTAGGCTTTATAAGGTCCAAGGTGGAGAAGGATCCTTTAAACATCATTGGTCAAATGTGGAAGATTCTCAAAGTTGTACATGCTACTGAGATTGAGGGAGTTAAGTTAGCTTCTTATCATCTCAAGGACACTTCTAATTTTTGGTTCAACCAGAGGGAGGAGAGTTGTGGTCAGGATACTGAGCTAGCTATTTGGGATGAGTTTGGTGAAGTATTCCTAGACCACTTCTTTCCTAGAGGTCTAAGAGAGATGATAGTGGAAGAGTGTGTGAATTTAAAGAAACAGGGATTGAATGTGAAAGAGTATAACCTTAAGTTCATCTAGTTGTCCAGATATGCTCTAGAGATAGTGCCAGATGTGATGTCTAGGTGAGAACATTTTTTTCTTGTTTGGGCAAGCATGTAAAGAGAGAATGTAAAGCCGCATTGTTGATTTCAGATATAAACCTTTCCAAGCTTATGATTTATGCACAAGAGAAGGAAAAGAAGAAGGATAGGAAGAAACATCAAAACAAGAAGGACAAGTCTCCAGAACATGAGCCTAGTCATTAGAAGCAAGGCAATAGTAACAAATCATTCTTTACAAGAGGACTTCTACCTATGCCCCATCATTAATGGGTGCATCGAGGCCAAAAAATAGGTAAAGGTCAAAAAGTAATTAGAACTTTAGAGCTCAAGGCTGTGAGTCTCAAAGGAGTATGGCCAGAGGTTCTTCACATAAGTCGCCTTGTGGTTAGTGTGGTAGACTATATCTAAGAGAGTGTTGTAAAGGCACAACTAGTTTTTACAAGTATGGTGTTATGACCCAAAATAGGGCCTAGACGTGACACGGCAAATGGGGAGCACGAAGGGTCCCCAAACAAGCCTCTTAACTTATCATTACACATCATTGGTTGCAGAAGCATTTAAATGACATGAAAAGAGTAGAAATCGGGGTAATGGGACTAAGGGAATGTTTACATATCAACAACATCCAGAGGCAAAAGAGTCAAGGCTCTTAACGTAGATACATAGCATTCCAACAACACCTCTACTACATAGATAAGAGCGGGGGCCAAGACAATGTAACCGGGCTCACCCTCATAGTCAAAATAGAAAGTAAAGAAGAGTGTTTCAATACATAATAAGAGAAACATATACAAAGATCCCCAAAGTGGAGGACTCACCAACTAGCTTGAATAGCACCGAACTAGTCACGTGGAGGAGGATGATCAATTTGGGCACCGGATCCTACATGGTCACATCATGTAGGAATAGAGTATGAGTTAATATATTTGGATATACTAAGTACGTAAGATGCAATACAACAATAAGTAGTCATCATAATTAAAATGCATAATATTAAGCAATAGACATAATATAACAATATGGTATGTATGTTCAATGCTTAAGTAAAACATGCATAAGTAAATCATGCTCATATAGGATATCATATGTGAAGAAGAGACCAAGCTAGTTGTTCAAGGTATAAACCCCTTGGTGGTTGTGTGGTATAAACCCCTCACATGGTTGATGGTAATCACGCCTTACCAACACGGTGACGAAGTATAAATCCCTCATATGGTTGATGAGTATAAACCCCCAATATGGTTACCCGGGCCCATGTCCCCCTGGATTGGGTGTGGTCTAATGCAACACTTTATATAGAGTATATCATATACATAACCTCATTTCATCATCATAAACATCAATCATATCATATCTAATGCTTTGGACCTTTAATTCCTCAAGAAACAACATCCGGACATTTTATCGAACACTTTGAGGGTGTTTAATGCTAGTATAAAACCATGAAATGTAGGAATGAAATCATGCAAAAACATCCATTGTAAAACTATCAATCAACACCTTGCAACACCCTTAAGACATATACATTAAAACCCCTTCTCGAATCTTACAATAGATCAAAGATTTATAGCTCAAAACATGGCAAAACAATCACAACTATACATAGCTTTAACATAGTGTGCACTAAAAACAACAACGCTAACAACATACCCAGTGCAATCCCACAAGTGGGGATAGTGTGCACTGAATTTCATAATAATCAAGATCCATTTGTAAATCAACTTTAAATCATGAAATTTGAGTAAAAGGAGGCTTGGGTATCATGGGTGAAAGGAACCCATGAAACAAAGCCACATACCTCAGCTTAGAGATGAACTTGGTGAAGATTGGAGATGAAGACTTGAAGCTTGAAGAAGAACCTTGAACAGAACCTTAGCTTAGGATGAGGGTTTGGGACTTGAGTTTGGGGAGTGAAAATATGACTAAGTGTTTGAGTAAGTATGGGAAATGTTTAGGGTAATACGAGGGTGAAATATGACTAAGTAAAGGTAAAACCACATATGGGAGCTTTTAGTACACAAGGGCGCATCGCGAGGGGGACGCGAAAACCTTTTTGGAACTCGCACTTTGGAATTTTGTAATTGCTAAATCTTTTCTTCCACCTAATTTGGACCCCTTGAAGAAGAATCCGAAGTCGGATTTTCGAAATAATAGACGAATTTTGAGATATATAGAAATCAAAATTTTAGGCATTCCGAGGCATGTTTTCGAGCACTTTTTGGGGTTGTTACAATATCTACCCCTTGGGAACATTCATCCCCGAATGTAAAAGAGACGTACAAGACAAGGGTAATCATCAACAAATCATCCCCAATAAGAATGCAACATAACATTCAAAACACCATTTTCAAATTCTCAATCATAAGTGTAAAATCATCATAAACTTACCAATTTAAACATGAATGCATATGAATGACGTAGGGGCTGAAACATAAGACTTGGAACCACATGAAGAACTTAGTCATTATCTTAGGCTTGATTAGAGTGAGTGGGATGCGAATATCGCTCCCATAAGACCGCTTGTCTTCCTTGGAGACACCTTTTGCTTGATGATCTATTAAAGAGGGCCTTAATGAACACTGCATCCTCATTAATCAACTTCTCCATTCATCAATCCAACACTCCACTGAGACCTCCTTCCAAGTCAACTTATCCTCCACATCACCCATCATTTCAAAGAGTTCCATAGTATTAGAGCTACCAACACATCTCCTCAACCTAGAAACATAAAGAACCAAACAAATCATATCTACATCCATAGGCAAATTCCCAAAATTATGCAACCTTACCAACCTCCCTCTACACTCTTACTCACAATCCTCAACTCAATTTTCAACATAAATACATCTAACCAACTTAATACCATAACCACCATCTCTCCCTTGGGAGACAACCTCCACCTTATCATTCTCTCACTCAAAACTTCCAACTCCAATAAGGCGGAATAAAGGGCTTGCCTAATCTAGACCTCTTAAGCCAAGAAGATTTCGAACCACCAAGAATACTATACTACCATGCTCAACTTCCCTTAACCTAACTTCCAATCTAACCAACCGGTGCGCCCCATTAGTCTCCTCCTTGCCACCATCAACAACACATGCTAGGCTACCTAGAGCACCGACCGCAGTATTAACCTTACTGAGGAAAGATAATGAACACCCATTTCATAATCCTTAAGAATTCTAACCACCTTCTTGCTAGCCACAATGCACACCTATCTTATTTAGCAAACAACCTCTCATTTCCCCAAGGCTTGCAACACTACCCCCAAATGATTCATAAGCTCTGAACAAATCAATACCTCATCGCTAGAGACCACCACAAACATACTAAGGTAGGGTTCTAAGTCCCTATTCATGAAACCAATAGACACAACCGGCGCACAGGCCCACCTAACAACTCCACCAATAATCAAAATGCTCATTCCTAGTTCAAAAGGGCACCTAGGGATATCACATACCTTCCTCTACACTTATGAACAAAACCTGAGCCTCACATCAACCTCAGGGAAGTGACTACCCCATTGGAGTTGACCAAATAGATCGACCATCCTTAACCATCACATTACAACCTTACGAGTTCTATACTCATCGAAAGCATGCTTTGCAAGTAGCCCAAACTACCACAAAGACCTCCAACCCATCAAGCTAAGTTCAACCTAGATCACAAGAAAAGGCTCTATGAAACAAGAACATAGGGCAACCCTTATAGAACCCCTCCTTTCAATCCATCGGTGCTAAGTCATCGTCCTACAAGAATACTTATAACATACACACACATACTTTCAAAGAGGCAATAGTCATTTTTCTTTCCGAATCATTTCAATGCACAATTGGGCTTAAAAGCCAAACACCATTCATAATAATTCATGCTTAGCCTCAAATGCCAAAATCATAGTTTCATAGTTATAATGCTTATGCATAGGAATAGCCCATTCATATACCGAAATGGTGCAAGCACCCAAAATTCTTAAGAACCAAAATCAAAGACATATATGGGATCATAATATTGTCATAACTAACCTTTTATCAAATCATACCATAAACTGAAATTGGGCTTACCCATAATATAATTTTCAAAATAATCTTTGTACATGAATGCATATGCTATGAACAATGAGGAAATGGCATGGGTAATAAAGACTCCATTTAAAAATCAATATTTATAATATGAAGTTGAAGCGAAAACATAATTGATTCCATATTTAAATCCATAGTGTAATCTCTCATGCATAAATAATTCAAAAAGGGAAGATGCATACTTATAACTTCATAGACCAAAAGTAATCCTCATATAGCGGTTTAAATCACATTAAAATCATCAACTAAATACTACCCATGCATCAATAATTTTAGGAATCATAATTTCAAAACTCCAAATTAAAGTAAGCAAAATCCATGTAGGTTTTCTTGAAAATCGTTTTGGGTCTCCTCGATTGGAAGGGACCAAGGATCAACCCTCATACACATGATTCCTACTAGAACCTAGGAATAACACAAGAAATATCAACTCCCGGACCTATCAAATCATCACACTCAAAACGTTGGTCACAACATTGGTCTTACTTAGAGTCAACTAAGTTATAGGGGAAACAATAGAAGAGAATTTATTCACAATCTCCAGTAATAGCCCACTAAACCCAAGAGGCTCTTAATACCTAAGAGAGTCAAGGTCTAAGCTAACACCTAATCACCCTTATCTTACTAGGTTCCACCTTAATACCCTCACTTAGAATCACATGACCTAGGAAGAAAACCTCTTACAACCAAAATCTCCATTTCTCCTATTTAGCATCCCACCTTCTTCCTTAAACATTGTTGTACTACTCTCTAAAGACCCACATGCACTACCTCATTAGGGGACACAAACCATCATATCATCACCAAGACCACCATAAGCCTATTAGAGTAGGGGCTAAAAGATTCTATTCATGAGACTTGTAGGCATAACTGGTGCACTAATCAAACGAAAAGACACTACCCCAATTTCTAAATATTGGAAAGGGACATTCAACGCCTTATCTACCACCATCAACGACTCAATAACAAAACAATTTAGGTTTCATACCTCCATTCTTACAAGATGACAAATGCAACCTCTTGGAGACCCAATTGTACCCTAAGACAAGAAATGGACCTACCCCTTTTGCTACCACTTTATAACCTCCCACTTCAAGACGGATTCATTAAGGATTCGGGATTTAGCTCTACGGTTCCTACCATCCATGATGACACTACAAGCATGTACCCATTCAATCCCCATAATGATATTCAAATGTACCATGCCATTCCAACAAACCATAAAGCAAGACCTAATGCTATACAAACCTGGATCAACAACTATGAACCTCCTAGAAAGAGTATACCCAACAAAAGGATAGACACGAAAGATCCATAAAACACCTTGGGCACACAAGAAGACCTACTAGCAACTAAAACAATAGAGAAGAAATAGTAGCACACCAGGCCTAACAATATATGCATAAAAAAGCCAAAAAGACTTCAACTTGCTGGTAATAACATCAAGCACCTTATCCCCTCCTTGAGGCACTTGATCGACATAGCCACAATGGTCCAAAAGTCGACCATCCTTACACCCCCTTGGAATAAATGGATAATCCACAAGCCTGTGGCCCACCTTACCACATCCAAAGCAAGAACTAGTGTTCCTTCGAGACAGGCCACCGTGGTTCTTTCTACACCTTTGACACTTGGGATTAGTCATCCCACCATCACCTCATTTATCCTTATAGTATTGACAAGTACAATCCTTCTTCTTATGCCCCTCCTTACCACAATGGAAACAAGCATATGTGCCTTTCAAGCATGGGCCTCTATGAACATTACCACATGTTGGACATATGGCATCAACACTATCCTTGGTACTTTAGAACTTCCCTTCAAACGGGCTCTCTTGGCCTCCTTACCTCCCCTCTCACCACTAGAAGTCTCGAGAGCACCCACTTGTTGACTGAGGTGAGTTGCCAAATTTACCGCGCTTTGGCCACTTTCCATAAAGCATTGCAAATCTCTACACTCATCATAGCACCGTCCTGAGTAGCTTGAGACATATCCTATAATGCAATAATTAGGGATTATTAATAAATCCTAGGGGACCTAACTCCATCGCAAAATATAGATCATGAAGAAGCAAAACATTTCCTAAAACGTCTCATAGCCTCCTACTCATATTTGTGGTGTGACAAAATCATGAATAAGACTCTAATCGACGCACTGTGTTGGACTCCGAGGATCTAATAACATAGTACTCTGATACCAAGTTTGTCACGACCCAAAATAGGACCTAGATGTGACACGGCGAATGGGGAGCCCGAAGGGTCCCCGAATAAGCCTCTTGACTTATCATTACACGTCATTGGTCACGGAAGCATTTAAATAACATAAAAGAGTAGAAATTGGGGCAATGGGACTAAGGAACATTTGCATATCGACAACATCCAGAGGCAAAAGAGTCAAGGCTCGTAACATAGATACATAACATGAACACCTCTACTACATAGATAAGAGCGGGGTCCAAGACAAAGCGACCGGGCTCACCCTCATAGTCAAAATAGAAAGTAAAGAAGAGTATTTCAATACATAATAAGAGAAACATATACTAAGGTCCCCTAAGTGGAGGACTCACTAACTAGCTTGAATAGCACCGAACTAGCCATGTGGAGGAGGATGATCAATTTGGACATTAGTTCCTATATGGTGACATCATGTAGGCATAGAGTATGCGTTAGTACATTTGGACGTACTAAGCATGTAGGATGCAATGCAACAATAATTAGGCATCATAACTAAAATGCACAATATTAAGCAATCGATATAATATAACAATATGACATGTATGTTCAATGCTTAAGTAAAACATGCATAAGTAAATCATGCTCAAATAGGATTTCATATGTGAAGAAGAGACCAAACTAGCTGTTCAAAGTATAAACCCCTCATATGGTTGACGGTAATCACACCTTACCAACATGGTGACGAAGTATAAACCCCTCGCATGGTTGATGAGTATAAAACCCCAACATGGTTACCCGGGCTCTTGTTCGCACGGATCGGGTATGGTATAATGCAACACTTCAGGTAGAGTATATCATATACATAAGCTCATTTCATCATCATAACATTAATCATGTCATATCTCATGCTTTGAACCTTTAATTCCTCATGAAACCATATCCAGATATTTTATCAAACACTTTGAGGGTGTGTAATGCTAGTATAAAACCATGAAATATAGGAATAAAGTCATGCAAGAAAATCCATTATAAAAGTATCAACCAACACCTTACAGAAACCTCAAGAATATATATCAAAACCCCTTCTCAAATCTTACAATAGATCAAAGATTTATAGCTCAAAATATGGCAAAATAGTCACAACTGTACATAACTTTAACATAGTGTGCAGTGAATTTCATAAGAATCAAGAATTTGTAAATCAATTTTATATCATGCAATTTGAGTAAAAGTAGGCTTGGGTATCATGGGTGAATGGAACCCATGAAAGAAACCCAAACTTGGTAAAGATTGGAGATGGAGACTTGAAGCTAGAAGAAGAACCTTGAAGGAGAACCTTAGCTTAGGATGAGGGTTTCGGACTTGAGTTTGGGGAGTGAAAATATGACTAAGTGTTTAAGTGAATATTGAGAAATGTTTAGGGTAATATGAGGGTGAAATATGACTAAGTATAGATAAAAACACGTATGGCCGCTTTTAGGTCCAAGACTTAAAGTCATGGACTGAAGCTAAAAAAGAGTGCCCCAAATTACACAGGGGCGCGTTGTAAGGGGGACGCGAAAACCCCTCTGGAAAACGCACTTTGGAATTTCATTATTGCTAAATATTTGCTCTCAAATCGGGGCTAGACCCTTTTCAACCTAATTTGGACCCTTGAACAAGAATCTGAAGTCAGATTTTTGAAATAACAAATGAATTTTTAGATATATCAAAATTAAAATTCTGGGAATTCCGAGGCACGTGTTCACACACTTTTTAGGGTCGTTACATATGGCCAAGTGGTCCACTTCTAGTGCAAATGTACAATAGCGAGATAGTGTGATGAGGGCGATACGACCTAGTCTTCTTCTGTAACCACTAGGTCAAGTTGTTGAGAGAAGTTCTTAGTCGAGGAAAGAAAACAATTCAAATTTTCTTTATGCTATGGCCTGTTGCCTATACCAAGATAAATCAGCAAATTTCATCACAGGTATGCTTAAATACCTTTCCTTTGATGTTTAGGCTTTATTTGGTTTAGTTACAAATTTTTCTTTAGTAACCCTGTATGTGTCTGTTAATTTGGGAACCTTCTCAAACGTCTTTTAGAGCCATTTAGTATTTCTACTCATATTTGTGAGTCCATTCTTGCTAAGCGAGTCTATAAAGATTGTGCAGTTCCTATCTATCATAAGGATACATTAGTAGATGTAGTTGAGTTAAACATGGGAGATTTTGATGTTATTCGAGGCATGGACTTGCTTTATGCTTGTTATGTCTCAATTGAATGTAAAACCTGAGTTGTCAAATTCTAACTTCCAAATAAGACATTCTTAGAGAGGAAAGGTAGTCTAAAAGTGTCAAAGATTCGATCCATTTCCTACCTTAAGGCCAAGAAGTTAGTTTCAAATGGGTATATCTACCACATAGTCCAAGTTATTGATGCTAGTGGGGAGACACTATCATTTTAGTTAGTCCTACTCGTCAATAAGTTTCTAGATCTTTCCTAATAATCTACTTTGTGTCCCTCTTAATAGAGAGAGAGATTTTGGGATACATGTTCTTCCTGATATGGAACTTGTTTCTATTCTACAATATAGAATTGCTCTACGAGTTAAAAGAGTTGAAAGAGCGATTGAAAAATCTCTTGTAGAGGATTTATTAGGATGAGTATTTCACCTTGGGATGATTCTGTTTCGTGTGAAAGAAAGATGACTTTCTTAGGATGTGTATTGACTTTCATTAATTTAAAAAGGCTACCACAAAGAATAAGTGATAGATGGCTTATTCGGCCACTTCAAGTTGCCACTTGTTTCTGAAAGATAGACCTAAGATTAGGCTATCATCAATTTAAAGCAACAAAAGTGACATCCCAAAGTTGGCCTTCAGAACTCATTATGGTCACTTTGTGTTTTTTTTATGTCTTTTGGTTTGACTAATACTCCTATAACATTTATGGACCATATGAATTTAGTTTTTAAGCGCTATCTAGACATTTTCATGAACATGTTCATCAATAACATATTGGCCTACTCCAGAGACGAGGAGTTCAAGCCAACCATCTTAAAATTATTTTGTGGACTCTCAGGATAGGGAACTGTATCCTAAGTTTTCAGACTGGAATTTCGGGCCTGTATCTATTGTGTTCCTTGACTGCATTACATCTATTAAAGGTATCTGAGTTGATTCATAAAAAATAGAGGTAGTAAAGAACTGGCCCATACCTACATCTTTCACTAACATAAGGAATTTCTTAGGTTTGGCTGGTTACAATAGGAGGTTATTAGAGTAATTCTCATCCATATCATCTTCATTGACAAGGTTATCGCAGAAGAAGGCTATGTTCAATAGTATGATGCTTGTCAGAAAAGTTTTCAAGAATTAAAGACTAGGCTAACTACTAGTCTGGTGTTATCCTTACCTAGGAAACTGATGGTTTGGTTATTTATTTTTGTGCTTCTAGAGTTAGACTGAGTTGTGTTGATGCAAAAAAGTGAGGTTATATCATATGCTTCTAGGCAACATAAGATTCACAATAGACGCTACTTGATTTATGACCTCGAGTTAGAAGCTATGGTGATTTCTCTCAAGATGTGGCATCATTACCTCTACTGTGTACATGTAGATGTATTTACAGATCATAAGAGTCTGCGTTATGACCCAAACCTTGCGCCTAGTTACGACACAACGAATGTGACACCCGAAGATGCCGCCCCGTCCTAGCCTTTTGTTTATATTTTAAGCATACATAAGGTAAATAAGTAATTCATAAAAGTGTAAGAAAGTAGACATAGCAATATAAGAGTTATAGTTTCCCTCAGGGGAATTACAACATCATAATTTCCAAAACATACCTCTACATTATAGAGGGTCTAGAATATCCTACTTGTTCACCCTCAAGATAAAATAACAAATGAAATCATAAGGTCTGAACATATGAAAACATAACATAAACAAGTCTTGTTCCCAAATTATGGGAACTCACCAACATTCTTCAAAGCACAATCCTACTCTAGCCATGAAATAGAGGAATAGTCTCATTGTAGCTGGTCCCTACATAGCTAGATCATGTAGGCAAAAAGTATGTATTAGTATGTAGAATGCACTAAGTATGTAGGTGTGCCATGCATTAGGAAACACCATAACATATTAGCGAAATGCATAATCACGGCAATAGAATAAGGACAAGATAGGAGTGATCAATGCATGTTTAAAACTATACATGGAAGCATCATAAAATCTTTCATAGCCTAACATACATATGTGGGAATAAGACCATAAAGGAAACAAGACCATGTGGATATTACATAGAATTTAGATGCTCCTTCACTGAGCGAAAAAGGAGTCTACTTTGCCAAGGTAGACTCAACCCCATACTTTAGGCTTAACCCTAGCACGATGAGTGTCACCTGAACATAAAGATCCTATCCTTTAGGCTTAACCTTAGCATGGTGAGTATCAAATGAATATAATGTTATATGGATCCATTATCTAGCCATATAGACACATAATCATAAACCTATAGTGGCATAGAGTTATGAGACTGGAGGATTTATGTCCCCCTCACATAGGCTCATTCGGTGCTAAGTCAAATTCCATGAAATATATAATCATGCATATACATATATACCTTTAAACATAATTCATACTTCATCCAAATCATACTTTTGTAGCTTGTAAAATAGGTATCATAAAAACATCTTCATCATAGGAATAGTCCATCTACATAACTTTGCATATATTGTGGGTATATTCCCCATCTTATCATTATTTCATAAACATTTAGGGTCTTAAGTCACCCTCATCATCATAATCATCATCATCAAATCTTGCTTCATACTGATGTCACCCAAGATGCACCTCCTTTTTTAAGGTTAAAGCGATCGTTGTCAAGCTATACAACCTACCAAGTTAGGGTCGATCCCACAGGGATTATAGTAGAGTTAGAGTAATTTTGAGCAATTCAAGTTAATTAACCTAATTATCTCCCCAAAAGGGGAGGGTTATAAGATTGTAGAAAGAAATCCTAACCTAAGACAAGTGTGTGAAACCAGTAAGAAGAGTAACTAGGGCGTTGTGTTCCTCATGATTCTGTAACTTGGGATTACCAAATAATTATATTCTTTTCTAGTGTGTAGCATACAGAACGGTAAGTTAAGTTTAACAAATCCTTTATTCCAGGCAAGAGTTAAATTTCACTACGTGATTTGATATGTCCCCGCAGTGTGACATTACTAACCCTTACCTATTGTTCCAGTATAACCTTTCCTTAATCAAGTACAGTTGATTAAATGAGGAAACATCAATCAAATCCTGATAATTAATCTCATTTCTTAATCATTACTACCTTGATCTACTCAATAACACTACGTGACTTCTAAAGTTAATGTTGGTCAACGTTAAAAAGTAATCAAAATAGAGAGAATTAATTAATACATGAATGCACAGTTTTCAAGACTTATGAATTATCTGGTTTTACGTTGCTAGTTCTTCATGGTTCCATGACCCTAGTTGTGGATTTAACTACTCATATTCATTATAGTTGCAAGAATCATGATGTCGAATAGCATAATTAAGCACTTACAATGATGAAATTAAGAACAAGAAATCCGAGCTCTTTAATGGAAATCACTAAGTATGAATTAAGATCACAAAATATTGTTTCCAAGTGTTTCTCAATGTTCCTCACTCGTTTCCTTTGTTGTATACTGTTCTCTATTGGTTCTTTAACATTCTCTATTGGTTGTCTATTGAAAATAACCTGAAAAATCTATTTATAGTGTTTAAGAAACAAAACCAAATCAAAATAGAAAAACTAGATTTGGCAGGCACTATAAGCATCTCTACGGATTGTATAAAGTTTTATGGCCTGTAATTAGAGCTTCGTGGACTTCATCTTTAAATTTGGGTTTATAATCTACGAGACCTTTCTATGGGTCATATTCAGACTTATGGCCCATATAACGTTTAATCTGATGACTTTTCCATAACTTTTCACTTTTTATCCTTAGGGTACGACACCTTATCAATGACTCATGCTTTATTTTATGGCTCATCTGCATGTTCACAGATTTAGTTTTAGAAAATCACCCACAAAACTAACTCTACAGCTGGTGAAAATTTCCACGGCCGGTAGTGGGTGTTGTAGAACAGCAAAAACGTTAGTATCTATACGCTTAGCCCAAAATCATGCCAAATCCTGTAATCCTGAAACACAAAAACACATCAAATCTACTAACATCGCTTTGAGAACACACAAAGTTCCAAGTTTTAACCATCAAAAGTGTTATATTTTTACAACACGTCAACACTCTCAACTTAAAATTATTACTTGTCCTCAATCGATAGACTCAATCTACATAAGTAGTACAACAACACATAGACCTCAATCTAATGACACACATATTTCCAACTCAAACATAGATACCCACACTACTCACGAATGCATATCAGATAAGTATCAAACAAACCAAATGCAGAGCAATACATGTGACAGTGCAACTACGATGAGCGAGGTAATCAACGATAAGCAACAATCACTAAATTAGTCTAAAATGAACAGTGCAATGCAAGTGCCCTCATAGAAAGAAGTTCCATATCCTACTAATGATGATATTTTCAGATTCAGTACTTGGAACTACACAAAATCATCACTCTCACAAAAAATATTCAAATACCATGCTCAATACCATATGCTTGCCCCTATACTCATGACTATGACCTTCGACTATCGGACTAGGATCATTATAGGACTTTATCAGCTTGTAACGTAGGCTCAGGGGTTTTGGTATGATATTTTGGGAACACAGTAACTAAAGGACCTCCTTAACACTATGTTTTTCTACACTTCTGCCCTACCAACACTGTCATTTTTCAACTCGTTCTCCCTTCCTCCTATTCCATGCTTTTTTTGGTGTCGTGTTCTCATTTTTCACTCATTGCCCTTTTATTTTAACATCATTTTTCTTTTTAGCTCATTGATTAGGCATCCACTCATTTTTCTTGCACCCAAACACATGTTTATCCCCTTTTCATGTATCACTAGCTTCCACCCCATTTTATGTGATTACCCTTACACCAACCACCCTCAACTTAGGCTTTTGTTTGAGTCGAGGTGCACAATATTCAAGGAAGAACTAGGGTCAATTTCATGATTTTACATTTAATAAAGCTAGGTAACTTAAGTTTTTACAAAGAAAAAGGTACATGCAAGGCTCAAACATTAGGATCAAGGTATACTTTACACATTTCATTAGTTATTTAGGGTAAGTGGAATAATATGAACAATGGCCTAAGATCCTTTCCTAACCAGCTAACCTACAGTTTAAGTAAGAGTAACATGGCAAGTTCTGAATTGAAACACAACATAGGAATTTAGCAAAGAAGGCTTATACATACATGACACTGATTACACTATTAACATAGACTCTCAGATCATGCTTTTCATCACGATTTAACCTCACTTATCAAAACAAACACTATCAAACAATCAAACATGCATGATTGCTGTCAAGATTAACTAACAAAAAATCTGGTGGGTATCATTTTTCACACAAAAACTAACATATGCCATAGACTTCAGTACTACATGCTACTAATACTACCTACACATCCTAAACATGCCATTTCAATAGAAAGTAAATATCCTTGGAAAAAGAACACGTGCAAGAAAACCCCTCGGATTCAAAATTTAGGATAGTTATAGGCCAAGGTTACTCAGACTTCACTGAGACATATAACTACCAACTCCCTATTGAAAAACTTTGTATTGTCCTCAATGCACAAAATATAATAATAAAGCACAATGGTCAAAAAACATACCTGGGCGCCTAAACGCCGGTCTCTACCTTGGGTTGCCTCCCAATCAGTGCCTGAGTTAGTATCATGGAACAACTTAAGACATCTTGGGCACTCAGACATCCTAAGCATTTATGCTTCCACTATCTTTACGTCTTCAACATTGCCAAGATACAGTTTCACTCTTTAGCCATTCACTTTGAATTTTGCGCCATTTCTCTTCTCCAACTAATAGCCCCATGGTAAAAAACATGTGCTCTGAAAATCCCCAACCATCTGGACTTGAGTTTCTTAGAGAACACCTTTAATCTCGAATTGTAAAGAAACACCAAGCCCCTGTTGCAAATTGGCGATTCTCTATGCGATGATCATGCTGCAACTTCATCCATTATTTGTATAGGGCTGAGCTCTCATATGCCTTCAAGTGGAATTCATCAAGATCATTGAGTTGGCTTTGCCTTAAGTTCGTCACATCGCTCCAGTCCAGATTCAGTTTTTTGAGTGCCCGCATCGCCTTGTGCTCAAGCTCCACCATTAAGTGACAAGTTTTACCAAAGACAAGTTGGTAAGGATACATGTCTATGGGGGTATTGAATGTAGTCTGGTATGGACACAATGCATCATCAAGATTTCGGCACCAATTAGTCGATTTGCATTATCACTTTTGGATAAAATCTGTTTGATCTCCCTTTTGGACACCTCAACTTGCCCGCTGTGGATGATGTGGTGTTGTCGTCTGATGCTTTAATCATATTTTTGTAGTAGAGCTTTGAACAAAATGGGAACCTCCATCTTTAGTGATCACCCGAGGGGTGCCAAACCTTGAGAAGATGTTCCTTTTCGAAAATGCTGTGACACTTTTGCCTTTATTGTTAGGAAGAGTGATTGCCTCCACCCATTTTCATACATAATCCACAGCCACTAAGATGTATTTGTTCCCATGCAAGCTAACAAATAGACCCATGAAATCTATCCCCCCATATATCAAATAATTCAATCACAATAATGGGGTTTAGAGGAAGCTCGTGTTTGTGGGAAATACCACCTTTTCTCTGGTATCTATCACACACTTTAGCATAGTTGTGGGCACCTTGGTAGATGGTTGACTAGTAGTAGCCACACTGCAAGATCTTATGTGCTATGTGATCTCCACTGTAATGCCCACTAGCTACGGACGAGTGCCACGCCTCTAGGATAGTCATCGTCTTAACCTCAGGAAAACGGTAACGAGTAATCCCATCTGCGCATATGGAAAACAAATATGGATCATCCCAAAAGACTTTCTCACATCAGACATGAACTTGCGGTGTTGGTGAGTAGTTAAATTTGGTGCCACAATATCACTAACCAAATAGTTCGCATAATCTGCAAACTATGGTATCAAGTCATGGGACGCCGCCAACACTCTCTCACTAGGGAACAAATCATCAATCTCCACACCATCATCGAACTTTTCCAGGGCTCTGTCTTCTAATCTAGAGAGCTAATTTGCAACCTAATTTTTTTTCCTCTTTTTGTCGATAAAGTCAAAGTCAAACTCTTTGAGAAAAGTACCCATCGAATAATCAGCCTCGATTTTGCATCCTTCTTTACCATCAAGTATTGCAATGCTGAATGGTCAATATGCACAATGACTTTAGTTCCCAAAAGATCAGAATTAAATTTTTTGAACACAAAGATCACTACAAGCAATTCCTGTTTTGTGACAGTGTAGTTCTTCTGTCCTTATTTAGGCTTTACTAGCATAATATATGGGATGTAGTATCTTCTCTATGAACTGTTCCAACACTATCACAAATGCAACTCACTTGCATCACACATTATATCAAAGGGATTTGACCAGTTTGGAGCAACGATGATAGGAGCTGAAATCAACTTTTGCTTCAATCCTTTAAAGGCTTTTAGACATGTATCATCAAATATGAACTTAGCATCCTTCTCAAGTAGTTTGCACAAGGGATGTGCAATCTTTGAGAAGCCCTTTATAAAGAGCCTGTAGAATCTTGCATGGCCAAGAAAACTTCTCACATCCTTTACAGAGATGGGTAGGTGAAGCTCACCTCCACTTTAACTCTATCAACATCAATGCCCTTGATGGAGATTTTTTTCCCCAACATAAGGCGTTCCTTCACCATGAAGTGAAACTTTTCCCAATTCAGAAGTAGATGGCATTCTTTACATCTACTAAGTACCGTATGTAAATGTTTTAGCAATCCTCAAAAGAGTCACCAACCACACTAAAGTCATCCATGAAGATCTCAATAATGTCCTCCACCATGTTTAAGAAAATAGACATCATGCATCTTGGGAATATTGCTAGTGCATTACACAACCCAAATGACATTCTCTTGAATGTGAAGGTGCCATAGGGGCATGTGAATGTCATATTCTCCTAGCCTTCAAGAGCAATAGAAATCTGATTGTAGCCTGAGTAACTATCAAGAAAGCAATACCAACCCTTTCCTGCCAAGTGGTCTAGCATCTGGTCTGTGAATGGCATAGAGAAATGGTCCTTTTCCATCAATGCATTGAGAATCCTATAGTCCTGACACACCCTTTACCTAGCAACTGGTCGTATGGAAATCAACTTGTTGGTAGTATTAGGAACCACAGTGATCACTCCTTTCTTCTGAACACACTGGACTGGGCTAACTTATTCGCTGTCGGTGATTGGATAGATCAATGCTGCATCTAACCACTTGATGATTTCTTTGCGCACAACCTCTTGCATAAGTTGGTTGAGATGCGTTTGGTGCTTAATACATGGCTTGTTATCCTTGACGAGTTAGATTTTCTGAGTATACACCCTAGGTGGGATACCAATAATTTCTGCAATTATCTAGCCGATAGACTTCTTGAACTGCTTAAGCATTATTACCAATGCATTTACCTGGTCATCATTGAGATTCGCAGTTATGATAAATGGCAAGGTGCTATAGGCACCCCAAAATGTATATCTCAAATGGGACAGAAGAACCTTCATCCCAACACTGGTGGCTCCTCAATGGATAGTCTAGTAGGTGGTGATTCACGATTCTTCAGGACCAACTCCAACTTAGCTTAGCGTATAGGGGCATAAGATAACCCTAGAGCCTTCATTGTCTCATCATAATCTAGTATTCCATCACCCTCAAAGTTTATCAACACTGCTTCCAAGGTGACGACAACAAATCTTTCTTCAATTGGTACCTCTGGTTATGCATCATTAACGCTCTCTATGATAGAGATTACCTCGATATCATCATCCCTCTTTGTATGTTGGTAGACATTGAACACAACCTCATTTTTACCTAATCTAAACTTGAGTTGACCCTTCTCCATGTCTACCAATGTTCACCCGGTGGCTAAGAAGGGCTTTGCCAAGATGATTGGGACTTCAAAGTCAACCTCACAGTCAAGGATCACAGAGTTTGCGGGAAATATGAATTTATCTACTTTGACAAGGACGTCATACAGTATCCCTACATGCCTCTTCACTATTCAATCAACCATCAAGAATTGCATGCTTGTAGGGTTAGAGGATCCTAGTCCTAGCTTCTTGAAGACCACAAGGGCATCAAATTAATGTTGGCACCAAGATCACACAATGCCTTTGCGAACTCAACATCTCCGATGGTGCATGGTATGGTGAATGCTCCGGGATTTCTTGTTTCTATACCAAGGAACTTGTAATAATCACACTGCAATGTTGAAGCTGTTAGGAGAGCTCCTGGCTTATAATCCACTTCTTTTTGACCAAGTCCTTCCTGAACTTTGCATACCTAGGCATCTTTTCCAATGCTTCAGTGAGAGGAATGTTGATGTTGAGTTGTCTTAGCATGGAAATGAAGTTCTTCAATTTACCTTCCTCCTTCTTGTTTTTGATACTTTGAGGGAGGGAGGATAAGGTGTAGGAATGGGCTTCAACTTTTGTGGCGTCACTACAACATAACTCACCCTATCCTAAGCATGATCATCTCTTTCTCTTCATCTTTGACCTCAATTATCTCCTCATAAACATCATCATCAATAACCGACATCGAAGGGTTAATGATCTATTTGCCACCATGAGTAGTCATTGCCATACATTGCCCCTTATTCTTTGGATTTTGAATTGTGTTGCTGGGCAATGTACCTTCTTGTTGCTAGTTTAGTTGAGTTGATATTTGGTCGAACAATTGCTCCATCTACTTTATAGTAATAGAATGACACTCGATCTTCTGCTTAATGCTAGAGATATCAGACTTCATCCCCCTCAAGGTTTCATCCTGCATGTCTGCCTTCTTCAACAGATGGTCAAACATATCCTCAACCCTAGAACTACCAGTATCTAAATCTCGATTATGTGGTGGTACATACAGACCATTTCTATAACCATCTCTGTGTCCCCTATCAGTATCTCTGTCCTAGCCCTTATTATTGTCATAGTGACCTCCTCCATTGTTGTCTCAGAAGGTGTCATACCTATTATAGTTCCGACCTTCGTTTTCTTAACCTTGGCACTAAAAGTTCCTCGCACATGGGTACTCGTGAAGGTTGGCAAGCTATTGCATTCACATGTTCTTGGTTCTACTTCTTTAATAACTTCACATTAGCACTAATCCAACTAAGATCTTGAATAATATCCTCATTTATTTTTGCTTACATCAAATTGGTACTGACTACGCACGAGCTGTTTGTTGTTGACTTATCCCTCTTTGCCCCCGCATGATCTGTTTTGACCACCTTTTTCACCTTTTTAGCTATCATAAAAAATGGTTGATCTACAAATAAGCCTCCTATTATAGTATCAACACATGCTTGGCTATTCTTGTCCAGGGCTTGACAGAGGATCTCCACTAAGGCATCATCCTTGATCTTCTGGTCAGGGATATTCCTCAGACACTTTGTGAACCTCTCCCATGTGGTACTGATAAAATCACTAAGAAGTTACTCGAACTTGTGGATTTGGTCTTTCAACTTCATCTTCGTTGATCTTGGGAAAAACCTCTCCAAAAGGACTTCTGAAGCTCAGCTAGTGATCAAACTGTCACGACCCAAGCCTAGGGCCTAGACGTGAGAGGCGAATGGGAAACCCGAAGGAACCCCAAGCAAGCCTCTTAACTTGTCATTAAACATCCTTGGTCGCAAAAGCATATAAAATGCATAAAGTAAGCAAAAGGAACAAGGGGCTAAGGGGTAGCTTATCAAAACATCAACATACAAAGACAAGGAGTCATAGCTCATATCATAAATACACGACTCGTCCAACAAACACCTCTAAATACATAGACAGAGCGAGGGCCAAGACAAAGCTACCGGCTCACCCTCATAGTCAATAGAACATAAGATAGTGTCTCAATACATAGATAATAGTAACATAGACTAAGGTCCCCGAAATGGAGGACTCACCAACAAGCTTGGAATAGCACCGACTAGCCACGTAGAGGAGGAGGATGATCAACATGAGCACCGGTTCCTACATGGTGATATCATATAGGCAAGAGTATGCATTAGCACATTTAAATGTACTAAGCATATGGGATGCAATACAACAAGAAGTAAACATCATAATCAAAATGCACAATATTAAGCAATAGACAAAATATACAATATGCCATGTATGATCAATACTTAAGTAAAACATGTTTAAGTAACTGATGCCTATATAGGATATCATATGTGAAGAGGAGACTAAGCTAGTTGTTCAAGATATAAACCCTTTGTGGTTGTGTGGTATAAACCTCTCACATAGTTTATGGTAATCACACCTTACCAATACGGTGATGAAGTATAAACACCTCACATGGTTGATGAGTATAAATCCTCAACATGGTTACCCGGGCTCTTGTCCACCCGGATCGGGTATGGTCTAATGCAACACCTTATGTAGGATTCATCATATACTCTAGTGCAATACTTCATATGGGAATAACCATATACATAATATCATTTCATCATCATAACATCATTCATATCATATCTCATACTTTGGACCTTCAACTACTCAAGAAACCACATCTGGACATTTTATCAAACACTTGGAAGGGGTGTAATGGGGGTAAAAAACCATGCAATTTAGAGATGAAATCATGCAAGAAAATTAGTGATAAATCATCAGTCAACACCTTGCAACACCCCAAGACATTCACATCAAAACCCCTCATCAACTCCAACATTAGATCCAAGATTTGAAGCTCAAAACCTGCTAAAACAACCATACTTTCATGAACTAAAATCATTGTGCAGTAAATTTCTCAATATACAAGAATCACATGTAAAATCAACTTTAAGTCATGCATTATTAAGAAAAAAGGGTTTAGGCACCATGGGTGGAAGGACCCAATGGTTCAACACATATACCTTAGGTCTAGATTTACTTGGGATTGAGATTGGGAAGAATGTAGGCTTGGAAATGATCTTTGAATCCAATCTTGTTCTTGGGTTTCCTTGAAATTGAATTGGGTCTTGATGAAGCCTTTAGAGAGAATTGAGAGTGTATTTGAGATGAAAGTTATGAATTTTATCCTTTGGTATAGTGTTTAGGTCTTTTAGCAAGATTAGGATAGTACTGGAAGTCTAAAAAGGGCATTAGAGTAATTAAAATTTACGAAGTCGCCATAAGGGAATGAATGGAAAAATTGGCAAAGTATTGTCTCACTGGAGACTTGACTGACTGTGTGGCACTCCACAGGTCATGTAGAGTGCCCATGAGACAAGACTTAGACAGAAAAAATGGAATTGGAACACTTGAGAAAATGTTAGCGTCGACATCACTTTGACGATCGCTTTCACTGACCTTGTGGGGTTACACAGACTATTTACTGGTCCATCCCACCTCACTTAGACAAAAGGTTGAAGGAATCCACATGCCCAGGTGCCAGGTGCTGTTCCACTCTACACGGCCTATCAACAGTGCCCATGGTACCAACCTTAGCCATATTTTCCCCAAGTCCAACAAGCTTTCCATGGCACACCTTTTGGCCATCCCCACAGTCAGTGGTGAACCACACGGCCTGTACCACTGGCGGTTCCACCTTTCTTGGTGCCAAAAATGGCCTTGAACAACCCTAGCTGCCCCTAATGGCCCGTCAAAGGGCACACTGGTCGTCAAGCTGCCCGTGTGAGTTCACTGCACGAGAGTGTCTCACAAAAACGATCATAACTCCTTCATCCGAACTCGAAATGAGGTGAAACTAAGTGCGTTGTGAAGCTAACTCAAATAGATTTCACTTGAGAAGTCGTGTTCCACCCAGTTCCAAATATGCTACAAGTAATGCTAGTTTAAAGTTGACCCTTGCATGAACCATCATGCAAAACTTAACTCTTAGGGAAGTTTTGAACTTGTTTAGGTACTAGGAGTCTCCCATGAACCTAGATACACCCCTAAATCTAACTAAATGAGGCTTGAAACATGGATACATAAGATCATAGAGTAATAGGGTGTCACACGAACTTTGTGGGAGCTCGGATAACCATAGCATTTCATTTCCTGTTAAAGACAATAGGAAGAGATGGAGCCTAACAACATCCATAGATAGATTCTGGTTTCCCATCATGCCCTTACAGACAAAGACAACATTTGTAGATGGCTATGCGGATCCTCTGATGGTAGGCCCGTGAACTATCTGCGATTCTGCCGTATTTGGATTAATGTACTAGAAACAATGAACTTTGTGTCATCCAATACTGGCGGTAACACAATAGCTCCAGTGACATCCATCGCCATAGGATTAAGCGGACATTTATTCCATGTATGTTCTTTGGCATTAAGACCTATGGCTTTGGTTCAATATCCTCAAGTGGTGGTAAATTATTATCATTCTCACTTTAGTTTTGGTTTGGTGCTGCATTCATTACATTATTTGCACATTGTTTGCATTGTCATAGGCAATTCTTCTCAGCGTCCTTTTGATCTCTAGGTCAAATAGAGTCAAGGGAATGTCTCGACTTCGAGTTTTATGCATACACTATACTTGCACGCTGACACAAAACAAAAACAATAAAAATATAAAATGAGAGGAATGAGTATTGATTCCCAAGCTACTCAAATTAAGCAAGTCTAGCCATATTCTCCAGCAATGGCACAAAAACTCTTGATGTCGCCCAAGCTACACCTTCTTTTTAAGGTTAAAGTGGTCATTGTCAAGCTATTTAACCTAACTGAGGTTAGGGTCGATCCCATACGGAATATGGTAGATTTAGAGTCATTTCGATCAATTCAAGTTAACTAACCAACTTATCTCCCAAAAGGGGGGGGGGGCTATAAGATTGCAGAGAAAAATCCTAAACCAAGAAAGTGTGTGAAACTAGCAAGAAGAGTAAATAGGGCATTGTGTTCCCCATGATTCCCTAACTTGGCATTACTAGATAATCACATTCTTTTCTACTCTATAGTATGCCAAATGATAAGTT
>JAPFFP010075748.1:0-23312 GCA_026153255.1 Solanum medicagineum | reverse complement strand
TTATTCTTGATGTCTAAGATATGAAAGTATTCCCTTAGCCACGGTTGTCCCAATTTATTTTCCGTCAATGCTTGTATTATTGCTTTCGCGACCAAGGATGTGTAGTGATGTTCTAAGAGGCTTGCTTAGGGTCCCTTTGGGTTCCCCTTGCATCGTGTCACGACTAGGCTCTAGGCTTGGGTCGTGACAAACTTGGTATCAGAGGTTGTTCGATCCTTGGAGTACAAACACATTGAGTCGATTAGAGTCTTATTCATGGTTGTGATGTGTACCACAACTACGAGCTAGAGGCTTTGAGGCATTTAGGAAATGTTTCCCTTATTCTTACTCAATGATGTGCTATAGAAGTTGAAGTATGATTTCCCCCCTAACGATTGTCCTTTGCTATGCTAGATCATGCCTAACACAAAAGGGAGAAGGGCCCGCACATCTGAGCAAAAATCGGCTAATGGAGAGCTTTGGGATGCTCTCACTTTTCTTGCACTAGTGGTGGCTAATCAAGCCAACCAAGGGGCCCAAGCCCCTTATCCTCCTATTCTAGCATCTCGGGTGAGAGATTTCGTGAGGATGAATCCCCCCAAATTCCATGGTTTGAAAGTAAGTGAGGACCCTCAAGAGTTCATTGATAAGGTCTACAGGATTTGTCTATCATGCGTGTGAGATCGGATGAGAAGGCAGAGTTGGCCTCCTACCAACTCAAAGGAGTAGCACAAATATGGTACAATCAATGGAAGGAGGAAACGGGAGTCAATAATTTGGTTCTATAGGAAGAGCTCAAGGCGGTCATTCTTAATCAGTTTTTCCCTTTTGAGCTTAGGGAAACCAAATTGGTGGAATTTATGAATTTGAAACAAGGGCCTATGAGTGTGAGGGAGTATGCCCTCAAGTTCAGCCAGCTTTCAAAGTTTGCTCCTCACTTGGTTTCCGACCCAAGGTCGAGAATGAAAAAGTTCGTGATGGGTTTGTCCAACTTAGTGAGTGAAGAATACCGGTCCTCCATGTTGATTAAGGACATAGACTTTTCATATTGATGACCTATGCTAAGCAAATAGAAGAAGGGAAATTGAGGAAAAGAAGGGGTCATGAGGCTAAGAGGGCCCGTTTTGAGGGTAAGTTCCAAAAGAGTGGTTGGTTTCATCAAGGCCAAAGGTTTACTCATGCATTGAATAAGAGGGGTGCAAATAATTTTCCAAGGGCCCAAGGTGTTGGTGATGTGGGTCCTATTGATGTGTGTCCAGGGTGTGGTAAGGGTCATGGTGGCCCATGCTTGAGGAATACCGGTGCTTGTTATAGTTGTGGGAAAATGGGGCATAAGGCAATAGGTTACCCTGGACATCGCAACAAGGGTAAGGAGGTTCGTCCACAAGGTAGTAATATGGTTCCTTTGGAGAGAGGTGGCCGACAATATGGTGCCCCAAGGTATAATCAGTTTTATGCTTATCATGGGAGGAAAGGAATAGATGAGGTCCCCGATGTTGTTACCGGTATGTTGAAAATCTTTAACTTTGATGTGTATGCATTGACTGATCCGGGTGCCACTCTTTCTTTTGCCACCCCTTTTATTGCCAAAAAGTTCCATGTTAAGCCCGAATTTTTGTGTGAGTCATATGAGGTGTCTACTCCTATTGGTGCATCTATTGTTGCTAGGAAGGTTTATAGAGATTGTCCCATTTGCATTTTGCATAGAGTATTACCTTGTGATCTTGTTGAATTGGATATGGTTGATTTTGATGTCATTCTTTAGATGGATTGGTTGCATGCATACTATGCTTCTATTGGTTGTAAAACCCATAGAGTCAAATTCCAGTTCCCAAATGAACCCATCCTTGAGTAGGATAGTCATGATGGGGTGGTCAAAGGTAGGTTCATCTCTTTCATTAAGGCCCGTAAGTATATGTATAAGGGGTGTCTTTACCATCTTGTGAGGGTTCAAGATGTGGAGTCCAAAGTCCTTCCCATAGAGTTGGTTCTGGTCATAAATGAGTTTCTTGATGTCATCGCAAATGACTTTCCCAGTGTTCCTCCCGAAAGGAAAATATATTTTGGTATAGATCTCCTTCCCGATACTCAACCCATTTCTATTTCCCCTTATCATATGGCCCCGATGGAGCTGAAGGAGTTGAAGGAACAATTGAGGGACTTGTTGGAGAAGGGATTTACTAGGCCTAGCCAATCACCTTGAGGTGAACCAGTGTTGTTTCTAAAAAAGAAGGATGGGTCCCTTAGAATGTGTATTGAATACCGGCAACTTAATAGGGTCACCATCAAGAATAGGTATCCTCTTCCAAGGATTGATGATTTGTTTGACCAATTGCAAGGGGCTATCCATTTCTCTAAGATTGATCTTCGATCTAGGTATCATCAAGTGAAGGTTGGGGAGCATGATATTCCCAAGACGGCCTTCTAAACTAGGTATGGGCACTATGAGTTTGTTATGATGTCATTTAGGTTGACCAATGCACCAGCCATCTTCATGAACCTTATGAATAGGGTCTTCAAACCCTACCTTGATTCATTTGTTATGATATTCATTGGTGATATTTTGATCTATCGTCATGGTGAGGAGGAGCATAGGGCACATTTGAGGGTTGTGTTGCAAAGATTGAGGGAAGAGACATTATATGCCAAATATGAAAAGTGTGAATTTTGGTTGAAGGAGGTTTCTTTCCTAGGGTATGTGGTATCAGGGATGGAATAAAGGTGGATCCTAAAAAGACGGATGTGATTAGAAATAGGCCTAGACCATTGACCCCGTCGGATATTAAGAGCTTCTTGGTCTTAGTGGGTTATTATCGAGATTTGTGAATTGGTTTTCTTCTATTGTTTCTCCTATGACTAAATTGACTCAAAAAAAGCCCAAGTTTGTGTGGATTGATGAGTTTGAGAGGAGTTTACAAACATTGAAAGATAAGCTTGTGTCCGCTCCCATTTTGTCACTACCGGAAGGGCTAGACGGATTTGTTGTGTATTCTGATGCTTCTAGAGTTGGTTTGGGTGGTGTTCTAATACAAAATGGTAAGGTGATATCCAATGCTTCTAGGAAAACTCAAGGTTCCTGAAAAGAACTATCCTACCCATGATCTTGAACTGGTCACTGTGGTATTTGCATTAAAAAATTGGCGTCATTACTTGTATGGGGTGCATGTTGATGTGTTCACCAATCACAAGATCCTCCAATATGTCTTCACTCAAAAAGATCTTAACTTAAGTCAAAGTAGATGGTTAGAACTTCTTAAGAACTATGATATAAGTGTATATTATCATCTAGGTAAGGCTAATGTGGTGGCGGATGCATTGAGTAGGATGTCTATGGGTAGCCTAGGTCATGTTGATGGTGGTGATGGAGAGGTCCATCATTTGGCTAGATTGGGAGTTAGATTGGGGGAAGTAGATAATGGTGGTGGTGGTGTTGTTGATGGTTCTAAATCTTCGTTGGTTGAGGAGGTGAAAGCTAAGCAACATCTTGATCCCTCCTTGTGGGAATTGAAGGCCTTGGTTGGTGATGGGAAAGTGGAGGTTTTCTCCCAAGGGGGGGATGGTGCACTTAGATACCAAGGTACGTTATGTGTGTGTTGTGTTGATGGCATGAGAGAGAGAATTCTTGATGAGGCTCACAGTTCTTCTATTCTATTCACCCCGGTTCTACTAAAATATATCGAGATTTGAGAGAATGTATTGGTGGGGAGGCATGAAGAAAGATATTGCAAAATCTGTTTCCGTTTGCCATAGTTGTCAATAAGTCAAAGCCGAACATCAAAAGAAAGGTGGCCTAACCCAGGACATAGAGGTAGCTACTTGGAAGTGGGAAGAGATTAATATGGACTTCGTAATTGGGTTGCCCAAGACTACGAAGAGCTTGGATTCCATTTGGGTTGTGGTGGATAGGATGACGAAATCGGCTCATTTTCTACCAGTTAAGACCACATATGGGGCTGAAAGTATGTCAGGTTCTACATCCATGACTTCGTGAGATTGCATGGGGTTCCTCTATCCATCATATCGGATCGTGGAGCTCAATTTACTTCAAATTTTTGGAGGTCTTTCCAAAGGTGTCTTGGTCAAAGGTTAAGCTTAGTACAGCCTTCCACCCTCAAACGGATGGCCAAGCCGAGAGGACCATCTAAACCCTTGTGGACATGCTTAGGGCTTCTGTATTTCAGCTTAAGGGAATTTGGGATGATCATCTTCCATTTATTGAGTTTGCCTGCAGCAATAGCTACCATTCTAGCATCGGTATGGCTCCTTTTGAGGCCCTTTGGGGTAGACATTGTAGATCACCGGTTGGGTGGTTTGAAATTGATAAGGTGGCTAGTTGGGACCAGATCTGGCAATGGAGGCTCTTGAGAAGGTTAGGATGATTAGAGAAAGGTTGAAGACAACTCAAAGTCACCAAAAGTCCTATACCAATGTGAGGAGAAAGGACCTTGAATTCAAAGTGGGTGATTGGATTTATTTGAAGGTGTCACCCATGAAGGTTGTGGTTCGCTTTGTTAATATGGGCAAGTTGAGGCCAAGATATGTGGGCCCTTATAGGGTAATGAGGAGAATTAGAAAGGTAGCTTAGGAGTTGGATTTTCCTAGGGAAATGGAATTGATTCATCCGGTATTTCATATGTCTATGTTGAGAAAGTGTATGGGTGATCCTAATGTTATTGTTCCCCTTGATGTTGTGGGTGTTGTGGAAGACAACTTGACTTACAAAGAGGTTATGGTTCAGATTTTGGATAGGCAAGAGAAGAGATTGAGGAACAAGCATGTGGCTTCCGTTAAGATCCTTTGGAGGAATTAACATGTCGAAAGTGCTACATGGGAGGCCGAAGCAGACATGTAAAAGTGATATCCTTATCTTTTCCACTCCACTCAAGTCTAAGGTATCACTCAAAGTCCCCTATGTGATTTTAAGTCTAAGTTCAGCCCATGACATATGCATACATTTATGTTTAAATTGACAAGTTCATGATGATTTAACACTTATGACGATAATTTTTGAAATGATGTTTAAGTGAATTGTTGCATCCCTATGTGGGCTAAAATTATCATGTTTGTGTCTCTTATATACGTTTCTTTGACATTTGCGGATGAAACTTCCAAAGGGGAAGATATTGAAACGACCTCAAAAGTGCCCGAAAATGTGCCCGGTAGTGCCCGAAATTGTAATTTCCATATATCTCAAAATTCGTGCGTGATATCAAAAATCCGACTTTAGATTCTTCTTCAGGGGGTCAAATTGATTGCGGAATGAGTCTTACCCCAATTTAAGAGCAACCATATAAAAATTTAGAAATCACAAAATACGATTTCCAGAGAGGTTTTTGCGCCCATGGTATGACGTGCCAAGGGCCTGCCTCTGTGTATTTGTTTGTCCAGTTTTGACTTCGTTCCAAGACTTTTAAGTCTTGGGCCTAAGTGTTCCCAACCGTGAAAATACCTATACTTAACCATTTCTCGCCCTTATATTATTCTGAACATTCCCCAATACTCATTCAAGCACTTAGCCTAATATTCTACTCCTAAATTCAAGTCCAAACTCATCTAGATTGCAAGGTTCTCATTCAAGCTTCAAGTCTCCATCTCCAATCTTCATCAAGTTCATCTCCAAAGCTAAGGTATGTGGTAATCTTTCATGGGTTCCTTTCACCCATGATGCCTAAGCTTTCTTTTCTTACAAATTGCATGATTTAAAGTTGATTTACTCATGGGAAGTTGATTTACTCATGAGACTTATGTATTGTAAGAATCACTGCACACCATGTTGGCGTTTATGAAATTGTGACCATTTTACTATGTTTTGGTCTATGAACCTAAGAGCTAATATTAGACTTGATGAAGTGTTTTGATGTATATTTCTTGAGGGTGTTACAAAGAATTTATTGATAGTTTTACATTGGATTTTCTAGCATGATAACACTCTTGAATTGCATGGTTTTACACTAGCACTACATACCCTTTAAGTGTTCGATAAAATGTTCGGTTATATTTTCTTGAGGAACTGAAGGTCCAATGCATGTCTTATGAGTTGAATAACTATATGATGATGAAATGATGATGGAATTATGATGAAAGCATGATGAAAAGGAATGTATGTATATGATGATGAAAGAAGTGTATATATGATATTATCTCTATAGTGTTAGGGATGACCAAGCTTAGCTCGGGGGATTGTGGGCTCAGGTAACCTTGTTAAGGGGTTGGTACGTCGATCGCCTAGCTCGGGTGGTAGTAAGCTCAGGTAACCTTATTGGCTATTTGTACCCATCAACCTTGTTGGAGGGTTTGTACTCCATCAACCTTGTTGGGGGGTTTGTACTCCATAAACATCATGAAGGGATTTGTACCTTATGCGCCTCTCCAAGAAGGTGTTAGGCCTTGGATTGCTCTAAGAATAGTCACTCCTTACACATGTATTATGTTCCATATAAGCATGATTTGACTTCAAGCATCATTCATTCATGCCATCTAGCTATTATTCTATCTATTGAGTATTATTTTGCATTTTGCCTATGATGTCTATCTATTGTTGCATTGCATCCTAAATACTTAGTACATTTAAACATACTAATGCATATTCTATGCGTACATGATGTCACCATGTAGGAACCGAAGCACCGGTTGATCATCCTCCCCCTCCAAATGGCTAGTACGATTGTCTCTCAAGCTTGTTAGTGAGTCCTCCATTTTGGGACGTTGCTTATGATCTCTTGATATGTACTAAGCGTATCGTTCTTCTGTTTATGTATTGACTATTAGGGTGAGCCCAGTTACTTTGTCATGGGCCCGCTCTTATCTTTGTAGTAGAGGTGTTGTTGGACATGTTATGTATCTATGTTATGAGCCTTGACTATTATTATTGATGTCTAAGATATGAAAGTATTCCCTTAGCCCCAGCTGTCCCAATTTATTTTCTCTCAATGCTTGTTTTATTGCTTTCGCGACCAAGGATGTGTAATGATTTTCTAAGAGGCTTGCTCGGGGTCCCTTCAAGTTCCCCTTGCGCTGTGTCACGACTAGGCCCAAGGTTGGGTCGTGACAGACCTGCTCTTTGGGCTACATGCCCTCAAAGTATATTGCCTCCATGCCCTCGACACACCACCAGTTAGTAGAGGCATCCGGTGATAATAATGATAGTGGTGCGACGGAGGACTCGGCATCTGCTCCTTCCTCATTCCCTCCTCAGAACTGGACTTCTCTCAAGATAGAGTCATCTGTAGCATGTTGCTTCCACTCTCATCACTACCTCCCTCTTCACACTGGGAAGGACTAGCAACCGAAGCCTAAGGCTACCTAGCTTTATCAGTAGCTCTGGTCTGTGGTTGAGAAACCTCTGGTTCTGGCTGGGCATCAAGTATCTCTAATGACCCATTCAGCTGAGGGGTCTTCTCAGTATCAGAAGGCTCAACATCCTAAGGCTCGTCCCTGTGCTTTCTCCTCAGAGCCTCAATCTCAGCACGTCTTACTTTTGGGTCCATAACACTCAAAACACAGACATAAACGTACCATGGTTAGTCCCAAGAATCAAGAAATGTATACCAAAATTATTTAAGTGTAGTTGCAGAAGGTTTCTATGAAAGTCCCTTTACGAGTCATAAGGAATACTATGAGTCGTAAAGTACTCTCGTAGACAAGTGGTTCAAACCAATTTATGTTACTGGAAAAGTCTACAAGATTGGGTACGACTCGTAAAGTGGCTTATGAGTCGGAGACCGGGGTCATAGAGAATTCCAATGAGTAATTGAAATCAATCAGGTATCTATGAGACCTATCTACGAGTTGTAAAGTGATCTATGACTTGTAGAAGGTCTCGTTTGATGGATACTCAAAAACACCAAGTTTTTGGAATTTCCCGCGAGGGGTAATTACGACTTGTAGATTGCTCTACGGGTCGTAAGAGCCTCTCGTGAACCTGAAATCTAAGTCACCTGAGTTTCTAAGTCCATCACACGTACCCCAAAACACATTATCAACAACTAATTCTATCAGCATCGAAGCAAGAACAAACACCCACAAGTTTAGCACAACACAACCATTCCCCCCAACATATTTTAAACTTAGTCACCCCATTGAATATTGTTAAACATGCATTATCCTATGGTTTTGATCATTCCTATTGAACTTACACAAAATCATGTACCCATGCCAAACAAAAATCATTCAAGCAAACATGGTGGATGGTTCAATAGGCACAACAATGAACAATCACAAGGCCAAATACCCAATTTGGATTCAATTAATCAATTCAACTAAGGGCAACTCAATTTCATATAACACCAATATTGAAATTCAATAAGGATTCATGTTTAAACACCTTTTCCTACATAATATTCAAATTAATCAAGTAAACAAAGCTAATTAAGGGTTTGAAATTAAACCGACACCTTAGCAAGTATAGAGATTAACTTGAAGAAAAGAGAGAGAGTGAATGATAAAAAAATCCTAGATGCTAGAAATCTCATCGGAAAACAAGTCACGGTAGCCGAAAATTGATCAAAAAATAGAGGGGAAAGGAAAGTTAGGTAAAATTTGGTCAATTTAGGTCAAATAGGGGTCGAAATAATTTAAGCCCTCCTTTTATAATTTTACCAGGTCATCTAAAAATTAACTGGGCCTGGGTCTACGAAATCCCGATTACGAGTAGTAGACGAATCTATGGCTCGTAAGTCATGGTTTCGTAGATCACTTCATACTTAGCAAAATTACGGAAACTTACCTGGGTCCACAAATTCCATTCACGACTCATAGTTTGATCTATGAATCGTAAAGTTGGCTCATGGATTAGAGTGCATATTTTTTCTGCTCGCTAAAACTATCTAGTTGATGGGGTACGATTCGTAGATTAATTTACAACTCGTAAGACCAACCATAGAAATAGAACCTGATGCTCTTCTTAGCCAAATTTACTGACTTAGTCTTGTACCTGCACACTTTGCATGAAATACACTATTACCCTATATGCAACCAACCCATTGTCTAAACTTGCAACCAAAACACAAGAAACCAACTACCTGTGACTCCAAAAATTGAAAATACACCTATAACTATGCTATTACATAAAAAACCTTGGGTTACCTCCCAAGTAGCGCCTGATTTATTGTCACAGCACGACTTAGGCAAATTTGTTACTTAGACTTCACCAATTGCCCAGATTTCACTCTTGAGCTTATCCAGATGCTTCATGGACTGACGGATGTCAAAGAAAACTTCTTTGTCTTTCAATCTAAACCTAAGTTGACTAGCTTCCATATCCACTACAGCTCTTTTGGTGGCTAGGAATGCCTTCTCAAGATGATTAGGTCGTCAAAGTTGACCTCACAGTCTAGAGTCACAATGTCTGCAGGAAATATGAATTTTTCCACTTTCATGAACACATCATCGAGTATCCCCATAGGCTTCTTCACGTTCAATCCACCATTAACAACCATATGCTAGTAGGAGTAGGGGCTCCCAATCCAAGCTTCTTGTAGGCCGCAAGGGGCATTAAATCGATACTGGCACCTAAATCACATAGTGCCCTTGCGAACTCTACATCACCTATGGTGCAAGGTATAGTAAAAGCACCTAGATCTTCACGCTTCTGCGCTAAGGACTTTGTAGTGATAGCACTGCAATGTTGAAGCTCTTAAGAAAGCTCCTAACTCACAGTGTGTTTTTTAACGACTAAGGCCATCATATACTTTGCATAGCCCAACATAAAAGTGTACTAAGGCCATCATATACTTTGCATAGCCCAAAAGTTTCTCCAAAGCCTCAATGAGAGGGATATTGATAGATAGTTGCTTAAGCATAGAGAGAAAATCCTTGAATTTGCCTTTATCCTCCCACTTTTTCATTCTTTGAGGGAAAGGAGGAAGAGGCCTAGGGATGGGCTTAAATTTCTGTGGCGCTTCAGTCATTTCACTCACCCCATCCTTACCACGATCATCTCCTTCATCTGCATCCTTTGTTGCAACCACCTCCTCACGAACATCTTCTTCATCAATTGGCATAAGAGGATCAATAGTGCTCTAACTATCCTTAGTAGTAACCACCATACACTGTCATTCATTCTTAAGATTCTCCACTATGCTGCTAGGCAATGTACCCTTCTAATGTTGATTCAAATGAGTTAACACTTGACTAAATTGTTGTTCAAGTTGTTTAATAGCCACAGAATGGGACTCTACATTCTAATTTATGCTTGAAATATATGATTTCATGCCCATTAGTGTCTTATCCTGTGTCTCAAGTCTTCTTCAACAAGAGGTTAAACATCTCCTTAATTTTGGAGTTGCCTATACCTGCGTCCCGATTGTGTGGTGGCACATAAAGACGATTTCTGAAGCCTTCTCTACAATCCCAATCAGCAACTGAACCCCTATTCCTATCATAATAACCACCACGGTTATCACTGAAAGCTCCATCCCTACCATAGTTCCGACCTTGGTTTCCTTGACCTTGGCGCCAATAGTCTTAATTGGACCCTTGCACATTGGTATCGAAACCCCTTATTTGATCATTCATAATACAGGTGTCCTTCTCATAGTATGGCTCTTCGTGCATAGGTGCACGTGGAGGTTTGTGAACCACTACATTCACTCTCTCTTGGTTCTGCTTGATCACCACATCCATGCTTATGTGAAGTTGAGTGAGCTGCTGCATAATTTCTTCATTGATTTTGGCTTGCTCTAAACCCACACTAACAACATATAAACCCTTCATTGAAGCTCTATCCCGCTTCCCACATGTATGATTCACCTTGACCACTTGCTCAATACGCTCTGCAATCCTTGCAAATGGTTGATCTAGAAACATGCCCCCCATGATAGTGTCAGTACAAGCCAAACTATTCTCATCAACAACACGGTAGAAGATCTCCACCAAGGCATCATCAACTATCTTATGGTAAGAGACGCTCTTCAGAAACTTAGTAAACCGCTCCCATGCAGTGCTTATCGAATCACCAGGAAGTTGCTAAAAGTTGTTGATCTGATCCTTCAACTTGAGCTTCTTCTATCTAGGGAAGTACCTCTCCAAGAAGGCCTTCTGCAAATCTACCTAACTAGTGATTGAACTCTGCGGGAACTCAGATAGTAATAGTGCAGCATGCCCGTGAGAGATAGTGGGATGGAACAAAGTCCCACAGCATTCATAGATAGATTTTGTGTCCCTATCACACTCTTACAAACAAACGTCACAATGTGCAAGTGGCTATGTGGATCCTTTGATGGTAAGCTTGCAAATAGCCGGTTCTACAACATCTGAAGTAACTCACTAGAAACTGTGAACTTTGTGTCTGCCGGTAGTGGTGGCAACACAATAGCTCCCTTCTCATCCATATCCATGGGGTGTAACCTGTACTGATTCCACTGGTCAGCATTGGCATTGAACTCCTGAGGCTGTGGAATATCCTCCAACGGAGGTGGGTTCTCAATACGGTCATCATTATTATTATCTAGGTTCAAGGCTACATTGGCCATGTTGTTGTCATTTTCTTAGGCCATTCTTCTTATAGTTCGGTAGATCTCTGGATTAGGTAGAGTTAAGGGATTGCCTTGACTCCAAGTGTTGGGAAAACACTACTCGTACAGCTTGTAAAGAAACAAAACAAAAACAAAACTAAAATAAAGGGAACTAAGGATTAACAATCAAATTACTTAATGAATCAACCTAATTCTAGCCGTATTCCCCAGTAACACGGCCAAAAATTTGGTGTCGTGAAGTTATACCTCATTTTTAGAGGATAAAGTAGTCATTGTCATGATATAAAACCTAACCAAGGTTAGGGTCGAACCCACAGGGAATACATAAACTCAAGACAAATTCACCACAAAGCAATCCAAGTCGTTAGCCAACTCAAATCCCCAAATCGGGGGGTTTGCAATAATCAATAAGAAAATAAACTAAACTTCATAAGAGATAATCAATAATTGAGAGCAACTAGGGTATTGTGTTCCCATGATTCCCAAACTTAGTATCATCAGATAACCTAATTCTTATCTAGTGTATAGCATGTAGGACAGTAATTTAAGTTCACCAAACCCTTTGGTCAAAGGTGAGAGGCGAATTTCACTATGTGACTTGGCTCATCTCCATAGTATGCAATGCTAACCATTACCTATAATTCCCAGTACAACCTCCCCTTGGCCCAGTTTGGTAGATTAGACGAGAACACATCAATCGAATCATGTTAATCAATCTCCTTTCCTATTCATTACTACCTTGGTCCGGTCAATAACACTAGGTAGGTTCTAATGCTGGTCACGACTAAAAACATGCAAAACAAAGAGCATTGATTAATACATGCATATACCCAATCCAATAATTGTATATTACCCGAGTTTATTTTGTTAGTTCTTCATGGTCCCCACAACCCTAGTTGTAAATTTAGCTACTCATTCTATGTGTAGATGAAGAAATTATGAATTGAAAAAATATAATTAAATACTTACATAATTAAATTGAAATCAAGCAAATCCCAGATTGATGAGAATCACAAGATTAAAAATCAAATTTACCCACAAGTGTTTTCTCAAACTCTTCTCTCCCAAGTATTGAGTTCTCCAAGTACAAACCTTAAAACTATTGAATTATGACATCTTCCCCTAAAAAATAACCTTAAAGTACTATTTATAGTATTTACAGTTAAGTCATAAATAAAATAGAAATACTGGTCAGCAAACTCCACGAAAGGTCTCTGCGACTCGTAATGTCTTCTACAGCTCGTTGTCGGGGTCTCGCAGTCAACTCCTGAGATTCTGAACTTCTCTTCTATGACACAACTTTATGACTCGTACTAACTATTTGTATGCTTCAACTTCATCAAATTTTCCCTCACTAGAAATCTTCATGAAACCTATCGGTACGACTCGTAGAATACTTTATGACTCGTATGCAGATCTCGTTGAGCTGATCTTTAAAAAATCATTCATCACTAGATTTGTCGCGACACCTCCTATATGACTCGTACAATTCTCTACGATCCATAGAGAGTATCGTAAATCATCAAAAACCAACAACTTTTGCAATCTTTCCTGAAATAATGGACAACCTGTAATACTATAAATCTAAACACAAAAACACATAAACCCACAAATATCACATTGATAACACATAAAATCCTCAGTTTTAAGCATCAAAAGTGTTGTATTTTGATAGTACATCAGGCACGTGGTTCGTATAACTTCACCGGACCGTATACCCAACCATGGGACCCCTGGCAACATTTATTCAACATGATTCATTAATCGCGTTTTCATAATTATGGCTTCTCATAAGGCACTTTTGTGACCTTCTATGCTATCTTAAGATATTCAAATAACCTATACTCTTTCCTAATTCAAATTCATACTCACTCTTAGAATTATATTCAACTCTCTTAGGAACTCCTCTCAAAGAATTTAGTAGAGAATTAGCTTGGGATTCAAGGAAGGACTCTAATCTTCATCAATTGTTCTTGTTTCTTCTTGAACTTAGGTATGTGGGTTTGATCCATGGTCCCTTCCAACCATGAAGACCCAAACTCTTTTACACTTGATTTATGACATTTAAGCTTACTTTAATTTTGGGTTTTTTAAGATTATCATTTATTTAATTCAATTAAGATTTGGCCTACGTTTTATTGTTTATTTTGAAGTGATTTAAGACCTAATATGTTTATTTGCATGATATACTATGAAGATTGGAATATGTATTGTCCCTTTAAAGTTTTATTTAAGCATGGGTAATCTAAATTGTTATATAAATGTTAATTTAACTTATGGATTTACTTAAATTTCATATTGAATTGTTGATTTAAGAATGAATCTACATTTCCATTGTTATTCACATATCATTCATGGCATATGCATTCATGAGCATTGGGTTTTATGAAATTATCGGTGGGTTAAGCTCACATTTGTTTTGTGAAAATATTTTCAGTACGTTAAGCTCATATATGGTTATGACAAAAATGTGATCACATAAATATTTATTGTTGTTATCTCTTTGAGCATATTGGGTGTTTACATGATATTGTTATTGTGAATAAGTTATTCCTATGCATGAAAAGTATGAATTGAAATTTGATTTGGCTTTTGAGCCCAAGTATAAATGATTATGAAGAATGTTTGGCTTTTGACCCAAGTGTGCATTGAAACGATTTGAAATGTCTTGTGCCTCTTTGAAATCACGTATATATATAAGTATTCTTATGGGTTGATGACTTAGCATCGAATGGATTGGGGGCATCAGGGCTATCCCAAAGGGGTTATCCCAAATGGTCCTCTCCGTTTCCTTGAAATATGTTCCAACATAGGTATATCATAGCCATTACCAAAATGACCGAGTTGTAAGGAATGGTTACACATTGATATGATATTGGAAATCATTCTGAAATGACCGGATCGTAAAGAAGGTGGCCACCACACCAAAATGACTGGTTCCGAAGGTGTGGTGTACATTACCTTTGGCAAATAATCTTCTCTCGCCTGATTTGAAGTCTACATCTAGAAAATTCAATAGCTAGCATGAGTTTAGATGTCGGTTATGGTTACATCCCCACTATATATGAGCATTTTAACATTTCATGCATCACGGATTTCATGGCATATTGTTATATTACTTTTCCTTTATGTATATCTCTTTCTATGTTATGTGCCCTTGCTATCTAACATTGAATGCAGGTTTGATAAGTCATATACATTGCATACCCGCATACTTAGTACATTCAGATATACTAACACAGACTTTTCCCTACATGATCTAACCATTTAGGGACCAAAGACTACTTTCATCCACCGTTTGACGGCTAGATTAGATTTCGATACACTTGTTGTGATGAGTCCTTTCTTCCAAGGACAAGCCACTATCTAACTACCTTATGTTTCTTTTGTTTATGTTGTTTTTGCCTTGAGGGTAAGTCCGGGACATGTCTTGGCCCCCGTCCTAATCTATTGTTAGAGGCATTGTTGGACATCATGTAGACTCCTGTGTGCTTATATGCTATTTTTTGTATTCGGATATTATATTTATGGTTATCTACTGAATATGGTTATTTAGATTTATTGTGGGCTTTATGTTATGGATTCATGTGTGATGTGGAATATCCTAATTCTCGAATAGCCCCCATAGAATGAGTCATACTTACCCGCCTCTTAGTTCTTATGTTTTAATGTGTTATGTGAATTCACGTTAATCCCTATCCCTATGACATCCCCATAGTTTGAGTCCTACTTCCTGTCCTATAGAACTATGTGCTTACTATTTATATAGGCTTTCGAACTGATGATGCGAATATGGATACCTTGAGGCTTGTTTGGGGACTCTCAGGTTCCCATTCGCCATGTCACTCCTAGACCCTTTATCCGAGTCATGACAAGGCATGTTTCATGGGCACTTTGTATGGTTAGTGAACTTTTGTATATACAGCGGTGCATTTGTACGGGACCCCTATACACTTTTAAAAGTCCACTTCATTGATGGACGTTTTGTAATTTTGTCTTATTCTAAAGATCATTTAGGACCTTGGGACCTATTCAAAGCCCCTAAATTGAATTATACTGACCATTTTATACTCATTCACTCTCTTTACACTCAACTCTAGAATTTAATTTCTAAGTTCTTTTTAAGACTTGTATTGGGCGATTCAAGCTAGGATTTCAAGAAGGCTTTCAATTCAAGCAAAGTTCATTCTAATTTCTCCTGATTCATTAAGGTATGTGGGATTGATTCATGATTTATTCAAATCCTAAAGACCCCAAAAACTTCTTACTTCTTAATATATGAATTTTAAGCTTACTTTGAATATGGGTCTTTTAGATTAGTGTTTATTTGATTAAATTGAGTTATGGGTTGTATTTTTGATATTTTAAAGTGATTTAAGTAGTATTATGTTGAATTGTATTGATATTATGAAGGTTTGAATATGTATGTCCCTTTGAATGTTGAATATATGAATGGGTAATATCAATTAAACTTCAATTGTTGATTTATCTATGGAATTCATATGATTTCTTTGTATTAAGTTGTTTTATTTATGAACTCTAATTGCCCATGATTTACTCTCTCTCTCTCTCTCTCTCTCTATATATATATATATATATATGTATATATATATATCCCCGTGCCATGATCATGCTTGAACTAGGCTTATCCATGAGAATTTGGCTATGAAATGAATATACCAGAATGTGGGTGTGTGTTAAGAGTGTGTCTATGATTAACTGTTTGGATCAGTATTGAATTGTCGTATATGAATATAAATCTATGAACTAGAGGCATTGGTGGAGATCTTGTAAACTCTGTGACCGACATGCTATGGGTTATGCTATCTGCTTATGTAGACTATAATGATGTTGTTGATGTTATGATGATATGTCCATGATGTGATGTGGAGATGTGGAAAGTCCTAATTCCCTAATATCCCCATAGTGTGGGTCATACTTACCCACCCCTTAGCTCCTATATGCTATGAAAATCCATGCAAATCTCTATCACTACGACATCTCCATAGTGTGAATCTTACTTACCCACCCCTTAGAACTATGTGCTTATTGTTTAATTATGAACTTCTGAACCGATGATGTTTATATGGGTGCTCTGAGGCTTGTTTGGAGAATCTCGGGTTCTTATTCATCATGTCACTCCTACGCCATAGGTCCGAGTCGTGACACCCGGATCAAATTAGAGCTCACAAAAAGTAGTTAAGTGTTGGCTACACATACAGTAGAGATCTTACTATCTAGAGTACATGTACTGGCAGCATGAATTGCAGTATCCCCCAAGAAGGATGTTAGTATTAAATAATGTATTGAATATTTAAGGCAATAACATAAGTAAAATTAAAACACAAGCGAAATCAAGTAGATATATATAAATTCGCAGGCCGTAACAAAAGACCACCTTTGTTATAATTGGAGAACCATGTACATTACATTCCTTTCTTTACTCTTCACGCTTTTATAAACTTCATTAGGTGTGTATTACATATGTCAGCTGATCAGTGGTAAAAGAGGATAACCATGCTAGGTATTTTAACCCATGGGATGTTGTCCTCATAACTATACAAATTGAGATCAACCCATTCTAGGCTTTCACCCTTAGGCTACCACCCTTATGAACCAAGTGAGATCGACCCATGCTAGGCTCTTGCCCTTGGGATGCCACCCACACTATGAACACTGTTCAAGTTAATTGTTAATACTTTTGAGATTATTGCTTTGGTGGTCATTATAATTTATGGAGCTTTGGAACTATATACCCATAATGTAAGACATGACAATGGTCACATAAGTCTGTACAACAATAAAAGAATCAATTGTAACATTGATGTGCAACCTAGGAGTTTAAATGACACAATTGGCTTTATGAATGAAAGTATTCTCATCATGCTAATACACGGAAGAGTAACACTATAGATTTTTACTTATAAACAACATTACTACTATTGGAATAGCACTTGGGAAGCTCACTGATTGATAGTAACATGAGGGTTAGATTACATGCCAAAGAATATAGATTTGGATAGCCGTATGTACCTTATTTTTGGACCAACACAACTACCACACTTTAGCCTCACTTATGGCTTTATTTCTAAAATACAATTCATGATTAAACAAACGTTAGTACACTACTTGGTGTCCTCACAAAATAGTGGCCAAATATTTGACAGACAATAGGCCCCATAACCATTACACCAATTGTGAAAACACCCTTTTTTTATACATCAATATAACTTCATATACCCTTCGCTAAACTCACCCCAAGCTACCCCCATCAACATTTTACATAAAACAACCATTAAACAACCCCAACATATCCTTCAACAATCAATGAGTATTTAATTCTAGGACTCGCCACCACTCATGGATTCTTGACTAAAAAAATGCACAAACCCTCTTCCCACACATGTATCTAAGGAGTACAAAAAAGAAGGGCAGTGACCTTAGCTAGCGTCACGCCCCAAGCTAAGGGCCGAAACATGACACGACTTATGGGAACCCCAAGGGATCCCAAATAAGCCTCTTAAGTATACATAACACATCATTGGTTTTGTGGAGAAGCAAAGAAGAGCAATAAACACATAGCACATAATTTATAAGGAAAATAGGGCATTGGAATCACTATGGGGATGTTAAGGGGAAGAGCATTAGCATGAATCATGTAGCAAGTAATTTCTAAGGAGAGGGTAAGAATGAATCACGCTATGGGGGAAATTAGGGACTTGGGACTTTCATCTCATCACCATCATCATACAACAAGCACACAAGGGAATGGGGAGTAAGAGAAACCTTCAATAGTTACATAGCAAGGCTAGTCAAGCTCAATCATACAGAACCATAACAATACCTAACAACACCTCTAATCCTGAATAGAACGGGGGCCAAGATATCTCCCAGGCTCACCCTCAAAAGAATGTATCCAAAATAGACAAGATTTAAATAAGGCATTACAGTAAGTGGACGTTGTCCCTGGAAGTGAAGGACTCACCAGTACTGTATCTCCACTCGAACCATCTAGCCACGTGGAGGAGGATGGAAAGGAACTCCGGTCCCTACATTGTTAGATTATGTAGGCAAATGTATGAGTTAGTACTAGGAATATAATAAGTATACAGGGTGCAAATGCAACAAGAATATAAGCCACAATTAAACAATATGTATAATCATAATCAGTGAATATAAGCTCAAAATGTCATGCATGCCCTATGCAATATGCATAAGGAGTTATTAAATTGTATAGTATACCCCATATATATGGGAAGGGACCATAAGCGATATGTAGGACCAAGTGATCTACTACTTGGAATCCTAATGTTCACTCCACACCAGACTAGAAGTGCTCTACTTTGCCAGGGTAAACCAAACACTCACCTTACAAGAACTCCACCCTTTTTCGAAAGTGCTTCATAATCACCTTACGGGAACACCACCCATTTCGGTATACATATCTTATTAACCTTATGAGAACACCACCCTTTTCGATATTTGAATCAAATGTGTCATATGGGAGCACCACCCATTTTGGTCAATCATACAACTTAAGCTATATGGATCCATTAGCTAATTCATAAACATATGGAAGAATCATAGTTATGGGATGATAGTTACCTACCAAGGTACACTAAGTGCTAGGTCACAATCCTAAGGAATACTCAAATTATACTTACAGTCATCCTATGCATAACGTTATAATATCATAATATCACCATAGTTCATAGAGTAGCTCACCAAAATCAAAGCTTCTTAAGGTCAATATAGGGCTTCATACTTTCATAATGTTTACGTGTCTCACAGTAGCTTGCCATAAGGCCTTCACAATCATAGAAGCTTGGTATACATCTTTATTTAAATCATGATGGCTCATATACAACTTTAAAATTATGCAAATCATGAGGAAATGCCATGAGAGTTGCAAAATGGAAGCACTTATTCATTACTCAAAGAACCCATGAAAACTTAGTAAACTTGGTTAGGGCATTATCAAACCCTTATAGAAGTCATAGAATTCACATGGCTTTTCAATTGTTAATAATATACAAAGGAATATCATCATAAAATATTTCAAATTATCATCATATAGAAGGCTTCATAAAATCACCATCTAATATCGTAACTTGGAGAATCAAAAGAGAGGAAGAATGGTTGAGCTTGTGGGGGAAAGTTCTCCACAATCAAAAAACCCACATACCTTGATAAGATTTTAATGAGGGGAATCTGATTTGAGGGAGAGGAACTCAAAACCTAGCTTGTCCTTCTTCCTTGAAATGCTGGAGGAGGATTGAGAGTGTTTAGGATTTAAAAATATTTTTAAATGGGGGAAATGAGTTGATTAAGGTTGTATATGCTGATAAGGGTCCATTCGAAGGATAAAAGGACATAGCATGGCATTAAACAATAGGAAAGGTCAAATTTTCCCCTTTAAAATGTGGCTAGATAGGACCACGAGACCTCGTTTATGGGTCGTGGTCCCTTGTATAGGCCGTACATAGGGGTGTCGTATGATAACATTTCAGACTTTCAGAAACTCTCCTCTGATTGATATTCCATGACACGACCTACGGCGCATAAAATATTCTATGAACCATCTGATAAGTCGTACATCCCACTTCCGAAATTATCATTTTCACCAAGTCTTAACGTCAATCCATGATATCTCTGTCACAACCCGGACCAAGGGTCTAGGAGTAAAACGGCGAATGGGAACCCAAGAGTCCCCAAAAACGCCTCAAAGTACCAAAATTCACATCATTGGGTTGGAAGTATATTTAAAAGTAAACACATAGTTCCAACGGACGGGAAAGTAGCACTCACACTATGGTGATATTATAGGGAAAGGGATTAACATGGATTCACACAACAAATAGCACATAATTAAAGATTAAAGGCCGGGTAAGTATGGCTCACGTTATGGGGGCAATTCGAACTTTGGATCTTTCACATTTCCACATAAAACATACATATATATCATAATTTCCCATGATCAATCCATAATAGTCATATCCAAAGAATAACCATAAGCAAAATACAACACATAATACATGGATCCGACAAGAGTCTACAAGATGTCTAACAATGCCAATAGTCATAAGATAGGAGGGGGCCAAGACATGTCTCGGGCTCACCCTCAAAGTAAATAACAAAAATGGAAGCAATATACGTAGACAAATGGTGGATAGTCCTTGGAAGATAGGACTCACCACAATAATGTCTCAATTTCGATCTAGCGTCAATAGTGGATGAAAGTAATCTCCGGTCCCACATTTGAGAGCATGTAGGCAAAAGTAGGCGTTAGTACATATGAATTTACTAAGTACAAGGGGTGCAATACATGTAACTTACCAAAACCTGCATATAATGTTAGATGGCAGGGGCACATAATATAGTAAGAGATTTATAGCAAGAATTGTAATATAACAAGATGCTATGATATTCATGATGCATGAAATGCAAATGATGCTCATATATATAGTGGGGATGTTACCTCAACCAACATAAGACCAAGCGAGGTATTACTTGGAATCCCGATAAAATCCCCTCATCGGTAAAGACGTGGTCTACTTGCCAAAGGTAAAGCATACTTCACTTTACTTGCCATCCCCAGTTCATATGAAGCAACCTTCCTTACAGGCACCCCCATTTTGGATAGGATTTGCACACATATCATATCATATCATTTCTTCTCCATTTCGAAGGCAACTTTCCTTACGGGCACCCCCATTTTGGAAAGGAACCTATGCAAGGCACATATTTAAAGAAAAGAGAGGGAACCCTCCCTCCATCGGTGCTAAGTCATCATCCCACAAGAATACTTATAATATACGTAGTTATACATGCATTCAAAGAGATACAAGTTTTGCCAGAACATTTCAATGCACACTTGGGCTTAAAAGCCAAGCACCATTCATAATAATTCATACTTTGGCTCAAATGCCAAAATTCATTATTTCATAATCATAATGATCATGCATAGGAATAGCCCATTCATATACAAGGTGGTGCAAGCACCCAAAATACTCAAAGAGCCATAATCATAGATATATATGTGATCACATTCTTGTCATAACCAATATCTTATTAAAAATCATATCATAGAACATAATTGGGCTTAACCCATTGCATAATTCCAAAAATAATCCAATGTCATAAATGTGAACGCCATGAATGATGTGAAGATAGCATGGGTAATTACGATTTAATCTAAAATCAACAATATAATATGAAATTCAAGTGAAAACATAATTAAATCCACATTTAAAATCATAGTATAATCACCCACGCATAAATAAGCATTAAAAAGGGACATGCATATTCATAATCTCATAAATTCAACGTAAAGCATCATAATAGGAGTTAAAGTAACTTAAAATCATCAAATATATATAGCCCATATATCAATTTAATTTAATAAATCCAAATACTGAAAACTCATATTCAAAGAGAGCTTAAATTCATGAAATTTTGATTGAAAAGATTTGGGTCTACTTGATTGGAAGGAATCAAGGATCAAAACCCACATATCTTAGCTGATGAAAGAATTCCAAGAAGAAATTTGAAGAAGAATGAGTCTTCCCTAGATTCCCAAGCTAAAATCCCCATTTGAATTCTTGAGAGAGGCTTGAGAGAATTTAATTTTTTTAACACTAAGGGTTAGTCTTAAATGAGGGTTTAGAATTAGTGAAGGAGAGGTTTAGGAATGTAAACGGGGGTTTAAAGGTCTTAAATAGCCTTTGGGATGGGTTAAAATAGGAAAAGCACCTACATAAAATGCCCCATTAATTTTTACCTGAAGCTTCACACGACCAGCTTCACGAGTCGTGAAGCTCCCCCGTCTAGCCCAGACATATTTTACAAAAAAGACCATAACTTCTTGCTCCGAACTCGAAATGACGTAAAACCAAGTGCATTGGAAAGATAATTCAAAGAGCTTTAATTTGACAGGTTGTGGCCACTTGGTTCATTTTTTGCTAAGGGATATGGCCATTTGAAGTTGACCCTTCTATTAGTACTTATGAAAAACTTAGCCGACGGAAGTCCTTTTAACTAGGCTTGACGTATGAGACCTAAGATAGCCTTAAACAACATGAATAAGCTTGATTTGACAACCTGAAAGTGAAATTAGCTTAAGCTTAAATATCCCATGCTTAGACAAGAAAATCTAGAAATTGGAACCGTAGCCTGACACTTAGAAAAAATTTGGCAAAGGCAAGCTCCACGATTGGCCACACGGCCCGTGAGGAGCTACATGGTCTGTGTGGTATGCCCATATACCAACACTTAGTCAAATAAATACCTCCCACGCCACACTTTGAAGGCCACATAATTGGCCATACGGCCAATGCCAAGCCTCACGGCTCGTATGACTAGTCGTACCCTAACACTTAGGCCAAAAATTATTGGTTCAAGCCCAAGGCCATTCACACGGCCCTCCACACGGTCCGTGAGGTGTGATACGGCTCCTGTGGGTCCAAGTGTGATGAGCCTTAGTTCGAAATCTCATACCAAGGCCACAGAATCATAATTAAGGCCAACTATTTTGTCACAGAAGGCCAGCCGGCTTGTGTGGCCTCACACTGGTCGTGGTCTCCCATGAGACGACACTTGGTCCAAATTTTTTCCAAAAAAAATTCTTAAGCTCCAATGAAGTTGTACGACAATTCAGGTCACTACATCATCTCTCCCTTGGGAACATTCGTCCTCAAATGTGGTAGAACAAGGCTTGAAAGGCTTGACTTAGAAGATGATGCTTCTAAACACAAGGTATGAATCCAACCCCACAATGTAACGGTGAACGCGGGCAATATCCATTCCCGGCTGGGCGGCCAATACCAAACAACTGTCCACAAAGTATGAATCCAACCCCAC
>JAPFFP010075739.1:0-23313 GCA_026153255.1 Solanum medicagineum | reverse complement strand
AACATTATCTTTGCCGGGATGATAGTGTACACTCATGTCATAGTTTTTAAGGAGGTCTAACCACTTTCTTTTCCTCAAATTGAGATCCCTTTGTGTGAACATGTATTCGTGAATTTTCTGGTTGGTGAACACATCCACATGAACTTTATACAAATAATGACGCCATATTTTCAAAGCAAATGCCACAACTACTATCTCAAGATCATGGGTGGGATAATTACGCTCATGCACCTTCAATTTTCGAGAAATATATGCTATAACTTTACCATTTTACATTAACACACACCCCAAACCAATCCTTGAAGTATCGGAATAAACCATGAACCCCTCTAACCCCTTCCGGTAGAGCCAAAATAGGAGCAGATGTAAGCTTATCTTTCAAGGTTTGAAAACTCCTTTCACATTCATCGGTCCACACAAATTTTGCCCTCTTTTGACTCAATTTTGTCAAAGGGGAAGCAATTGAGAAGAAACAATTCACAAACCTCTTGTAATACCCCATTAAGCCCAAGAAACTCCTAATATCCATTAGAGTCAAGGGCCTTGGCCAATTCCTTATCACCTCTGTTTTCTTAGGGTCTACTTTAACTCCATCACCCAACACCGTATGCCCTAGGAATGCAACTTTCTTCAACTAAAATTCACATTTATCAAATTTAGCAAATAACCTCTCATCCCTCAACGTTTGCAACACTATTCTCAAATGTTTCACATGCTCTACTTTACTCCGGGAATAAATTAGTATGTCATGTATGAAGACCACCATAAACATGTCAAGGTAGGGTTTAATGACCCTGTTTATGAGATCCATAAATATTGATGATACATTTGTTAAACCAAATGACATCACTATGAATTCAAAATGCCCATATCTAGTTTGGAAAGACGTCTTGGGAATATCACACTCCCTTACCCTCATTCAGTGGTACTTGAACCAAAGATCAATCTTAGAAAACTTACTAGCCCCTTGTAGTTGATCAAATAGGTCATCTATCCTTGGAAAGGGATACTTGTTCTTTATTGTGACGTTATTGAGTTGCCGTTAGTGGATGCATATTCTAAGTCAGTCATCTTTCTTCTTTACAAACAACAATGATCCACCCTAAGGTGACTTAATAGGCCATATGAAAACCTTGCCGAGAAATCCTTCAATTGGTCCTTTAACTCCTTTGATTCCGCCGGGGCCATATGGTAAGGAGGAATGGAAATGTATTGAGTATCGGGGAGGAGATCTATAAGGAAATCTATCACCCCTTCGGGAAAGAATATAAGAAGTTCATCGTGAAAGACATGAAGAAATGCATTGACAACCGAAACTGGTTCAATAGGAGGGACTTTAGACATAATATCCCAAACCCTTATAAGATGGTAAATGCAACCATTGGTAATTGATTTCTAGGCCTTAAGACAAGAAATAAACCTACCATTAACCATTAAATTATGAACTTCCCTCTCAAAGATAGGATATTAGTAAATTGGAATTTAACACTACAAGTTCTACAATCAATGGAAGCATGATATGCATGTAACTAATCCATCCCGAGAATGACATCAAAATCCACCATGTCAAGTTCAACGAAACCACAAGGCAACACTTTATGCAATATAGACACAGGACAACTCCTATAGACCCTTCTGTAGATAATGAACTCACCAATGGGGGTAAACACCTCAAAGAATTAACACAACAACTCGGCAAACACATCAAGCTTGATAGCAACAAAAGGAGTAATTAAACAGAGAGTAGCACCCGAATATAATAAAGCATACACATCATAATCATAAACCTTTAACATACAGGTAACAACATCGGTCACCTCCTCCATTCCTTGCCTCCCTTGAAGGGCATAAACCAATTATGATGTGGAGCACCCCTTGTTGGCCTTCTTATGACCTTTGATCAACTTGACCACCTTGCCCTCCGGGTCGACCATTCTTTCCCTTGTTTTGAGCGAAGGAGCAATCAACAAGCTTGTGGCCTACACCCATAGCAACCATTCGTATCCCTTAAGTATTTTTCACTATGATTTCTTCCACACTTTGGGCACCTTGGAAGAGTCATCCCACCATTGCCTCCTTGAATCTTAGGGCTAGACACCCTATCAATATCAAACCATTTTTTTGAGAATTGAAAGACCCTGACCTCTGTGATCTTGATAGAAATAGCCACCCTCAGCACCTTGAAAACCACCATCATACCTAGCTCTCATGGACAACCCACTCCTTCTCTTCCTAAGCTTCTCCCCTTTGAGTTACTTGACATAAGCCATGAGCTGATACAAGTCCATATAACCTACAAGCATATCGATGCGACATTATTCAGTCACCAAGTCTAATACCCTTGACACAAACTTGTTCATCCTTTCCTTAGAGTCGACAACAAAGTAAGGAGCATATTTGGAGAGCTTGTTAAACTTAAGGGAATACTTCCTCACACTCATGGAGCCTTGCTTGAGGTTCATGAACTCCATCATCTTTCTTCGCTCAATTTAATGGGGAAGAATTGATTGAGGAAGGTGGTCTTAAACTCCTCCCATGGGATGGGATAATCATTCTCCCTCTCAAGTTTTCGTTGAGTAAACCAAGCTTGTGCAATATCCTTGAGTTGATACGTTGCAAGTTTCGCCTAATCCTCCGAACTCACCTCCATAATAGCAAGCACTTTCTATGTCTCATCAATGAATTCTTGGGAGTCCACCTCCGTTTTGGAGGCATGGAACTCCGAAGTGTTCATTCTTGTGAAATATCTAACTCTTGAAGACGAGGAGGGAGCATGAGGAACTTGGGCTCCTTGGTTAAATTAGTTGTTCACGACTTGTGCCAACATGGAGATGACATTTCGGTATTCAACATGCGTAACCCCTTCCTCTTGGAGAGCTTGAGGAGTCGGATGGGCCGGGTCCTCCTCGGGTGTGAGAGCTCTTTGAGCCATTCTCCTTGGTTATGGCATGATCTATAAAAGAAAACGATCAAACATTAAGAAAGGAAATCTTTTTTTAAATCTAAGGCATGACATATATCATGAAGAAGTGAATCATTTCCTACAATGCCTCAAAGCCTCCCATTTATAGTTGTGGTGCACTTCACAACCATGAACAAGACTCTACTTGACGCGGTGTGTTGGATTTTAAAGGACAATTTATAAACCTAGTATTCTGATACCAAGCTTGTCACAACTTGAGCCTAGACACTAGATGTGACACGGCAAATGGGAACCCGAGGGCATCCCCAAACAAGCCTCTAAAGCAAGCATAGCACATCCTTGACTTAAGCGAAAAAATAAAAGAGAAACGAGCACATAACACATAATATCTAAGGGAAGCGAGGCTTTGGACTCACGCTATGGGGAAAATATAGGGAAGAGGATTTTCTTGAAACACATATCAAATAAGTCTAAGAGACGGGTAAGTATGTCTCACGCTATGGGGTGCATTTAGGGACTTGGGACTTCTATCATGTCCATGAACATACAACAAGCATAGAAAGGAAAAAGGACTAAAGACAATCTTCACAATTACATAAAAATAATAGGAGTCAAGCTTGATACATAAACTTCCATATCCAACAACACCTCTAATATGAGTGGAACGGGGACTAATACATCTCCCAGGTTCACCCTCAAAAGATAGAAAATCCAAAATAGGTAAGTCTTAACAAAAGCATTAAAATAAAATGAATGTTGTCCCAGAAATGGAGGACTCACCAATAGTAGTCTTCATGGGTTTCCACTAGGCACAAGGAGGAAGAGGATGAATAGGAGCTCTATTCCATACATGATTAGATCTCGTAGGCAAAAAGTATCGTTAGTACTTGGAATGTACTAAGTATGCGAGTGTAATGAACAAGAATCATAAGCCATAATAATCAAGATGCATTATCATAATCAATGGGCATAAGCTAAATATGACATGTATAATAAATGCTTAAGTTAAAACATGCATGAAGATAGTCAAACTTGCATATATATCATATATATGTGGGAGCAGACTCTAACATACATATAAGAACAAGCGAGCTACTACTTGGAATCCCGATGTTCCCTCCACACCAAATAAAAGACTGGTCTACTTGCCAAGGCAAACCAAGCATAACACCTCATAGTGGGTAACATGACCTACTTAGATCCACTAGTAAAAGCCCATTTAGAGAAATAATATAAACCTATGGTGGCACATAGTTAAGAGACCAAGACTTTATATAAGGACCCCTTGAGTCGAGCCCCGACCTTGAGCCTCTTTCAGTACTAGATCTAGTCTGATGAAATGCTTGAAATAATCGTAACTTGTATAACTTATAGAACATAATAACAAGGCATAAGTATCTCATTCAAATATATGGACCCTACACATGACATATACCTTGTACTAAAGGGTAAAAACATAGCATAGACATGACCCCTTCTCGTAGGAATTGATTACATATGAGGGTAGAGATTGTAGTATACATGGCCCCTTCTAGTGAGCATTAGATAGTTTAGTAAATGAGGGTAAAATAGTTATCATTCATGACCCCTTCATGTAGACATGATTTACTCGTAAGAGGGTAGAATATATAGTATAAGGTCTCAACATTTTACTTGAAAATTATATGAAATTTTCATGAATTCAATGCATGCTTAGGAGCCCATAACTTATAATAACATGCTTGTCTTGAATTTCATGCAATAATCTTTCATCAACATAGGAATCCTTGTCAAGTAGATTTAGTCAAACATGGTGGGTATATGCACATGTACTTAAAATCATGCCATTCAAGAGTATGAAACAAAGAGCAGTAAAATAAATTCATTTAAAGTTATTCAAATCAACCCACCATTATTATAGTAAAACCATTGTTTTGGGTATCATGAAAACCAACTAAAACCCATAAGTTAGTTCATAGTTTTTCATAGCATCATAAAGTACAAGACCTTAAGATCCTAAAATACATCACAATGTCAAACCCCAACAATATTTTTAGCATAATAAAATCATTACACGAAGAATCCAAATAGAAACCATATGTATAATGCATAATGATAACACCATAAGCAAGAGTCCATAAATACATATAAAATAATCCATATAATCCATATAATTTGAGAAGAAGATTGGTTAGACTTATGATAAGGAAGGTTCCCACAATCAAACCCAAATACCTTGGTGTAATAATGGTGGTGGAAACATGATTAGGAAATGGAGGATTTGACACCCTAGCTTGTACCGTTTACTTGAAAGCCTTGAAGATCTTAAGAGTTTTTTGAGACTTTGAGTGTTTTTGGAGTGAGGAGGAATGAGGTGAATTAGGGTTGTATAAGTTGATAGGGGACATAGATGTGGTCAAAATGGTGTAGTTGGACTAAGAAAAAAGAGTAAAAGTCAAATTTACCCTAATTAAAATCCTGGCTAGGCAGGTCTACGAGACCTCATCTAGGAGCCTAGATGGGTTTCGTCTAATGGAGTTTTCCAAACTTCAGAGGCTCCCTTTTTAATGATTCCCATTCTACAAGACCTTCTACGACTCGTAGAGGATGTTCTGAGTTATCTGATAAGTCATAGATTGAACATTAAAAAGATCCCATATCTCATCAAGTCTTCCAGGTTCTACGAACCCAATTTACACGCTGTAATATATTTTATGAGTCTTAGGACTCCACATCAATAATTCAAATTTCCAAGCTTATTTCTTCATCTCTCCTAGCCGCATAAGTGGGGTCTTACAGAGTCACTCATGTCAAGTATCGGAATGTGGTCATGTTGTCGGCAAGGGCCATGGACAACTAAGGAGTTCAAGCCCCTTATGCTCCTACCCCCACATCGGGGAGTATCATCCACGAGACTCTGCTAGGCACCTTAACCCATATCATATCATCGTGTCCTGTGGACTTGGGACATGGCTAAATCCATCATTAATAATCCTGGGCTCTTCATATATTGATCAGGTGGGTTTTCCTACTCCTTGGGCTGCATTACCTCTAAAAATATGGCCTCCACACCCTCGATGCACCATTGGTGAGTAGTAGTTTCCATTGTTGATGATAAAATCAAGGTGAGAGAGGACTCGACATCTCCTCCATCCTTGGACTCCTCCCTTGAACTCTGCTTCTCCCTATAAGGGGTCATCTAGGGCATGCTACTCCACATCTCCTCACTACCTTCCTCTTTAGACTGGTAAGGACTATCGCTCAGAGCTTGAGGCTTCCTTGACCTGGCAACAACTCTAGTCTATGCTCGAGGTATCTCTGGGTCAGGCTGGGCATCATATATCTCCAATAACCCACTCAACTTAGGGGTTTGATCATCACCCGAATGATCATCATTTATAGGCTAATCCTTGAGCTTCTTCCTAAAAGCCTCAATCTTCAAGTAATATCCTTTTGGAGCCATAGTATCAAAAAATTAAACATAAATGAAACATAATTAGCCCCAACAATGAAGAAATAAAACACAAAAACTTCATTGAATCAGTTGTAGGATGACTTTATGAGAGGCCATTTACGATTCGTAGTGACAACTACAAGTTGTAAAGTGCTCTCGTAGACCAGTGCTTCAGAAGAATAATGTTCACTAGAAAAGTTTAAGAGACCTAGATACTACTCGTAAATTGATTTAAGAGCCATAAACTAGGTTCATATGAAATTCCAGAGAATAATTCAAAACAGCCAAAGGTCTATGAGACCTATCTACGAGTCGTAAAGTGATCTACGACTCATAGAAGGTCTTGCCTGATGAATACCCAAATTATCAAGTGTTTGGAATCTCCCACGAAGGGAAACTATGACTCGTAGACTCATCTACAAGTCATAAAATACTCTCGTGAACAAGAAATCACAGGTACCTGATATTTCTATGTCCATCACACGGACCCCAAAAATATTTCAAATATTATCCTACTAGCATCGAAGCAAGCATACAAGCACTAATGTGTTAAGCACATTAAAAACAAACCCCAAACATGTTCAGCATATAATCACCCCTATCGAAAATGATCTAACATCAATCACCCTACAATTCCGACTATCTCAATTTAGTCCAAACATTATCATACTCTTATGTTAGCGATAACCAATTTACACTCATAAGCTATTCAAAACCATTCAATCAAACAAGAATCATGATCCTACAGAAACAACAATTATCTATCATAGAGCCTAAAATAGCTAATTTTCTGAATCAAATATTCAATTCAATCCATGGCAATCCTATTTCACATTCACAATTTAAAGCCAACAATGATGTCATAATTAAATACCAACTCAGTATGCTTATGAAGTCAAACAAGTACTAATCAAGACAAATTAATGATCAAAATTAAATCAAGAACTTACCATAAATGAAGAGTAACTTGAAGAACAAAAAGAGCGAAGATGATTAAACCCAAAGCCCTAGGTGCCAAAAATCATGCAAAAAATGGACAATAATGGCAGAAAAGTGATCAGAAAAATAGAAGGAGGGGAAAATTTTTGGGGTATTTTGGTCAAATAGGTCAAAAGTGGGAGTCAAAATATTTTGCCACCCCTTTTATACCTTTATCGAGTTGCAGTTAAAATTACAAGGGTTTTGGTTTACGAAACCCCTACTACGAGTCGTAGATGGATCTATGACTTGTGAGTCCTGGTCTCATAGTCCCGTTAACACTTTAAAAAATTCATAATCTTACCTAAGTTCCATGAACCCCATTCACGACTTGTAGTTTGATCTATGAGTCATAAAATTGGCTCGTGGGTTGATTACACACTGTTCATGCTCACTGTAAATCTCTACGAGATGGGGTTACGAGTTGTAAAGTGCAATACGACATGTAACCCCATCTCGTAGAGATTTTCAATGAGCATGAACAGTTTGCAATCAACCCACGAGCCAACTTTATGACTCATAGATCAAACTACAATATGACATGTAAGTCCATTCGCAGAAACTGTACCGATGCATTACTCATCAAAATCTGCTGCCTTAGTCATTTACGTAAACACTCTTCATAAAATTCACTTGCACCCTATATGCACCAAACCCATTGTTAAAAATAGCAATCAAAACACAATCAAACGACTAGCTAAGAATCTAAAAATTAAAAATAAACTCAAAACTAAGTTAAAACATCAAAAATACGTAGGTTGCCTCCCAAGTAGCGCCTGACTTATTGTTATGGCACGACTTAGCTAGCTAGAGTAATCTAACTTACTCAAGCTTTGGTGCATCATCATCACCAAATTTTGCCACTTTTTTGGTACTTGATATCATGTCTTTTTGGATTTGATCCAGTTGCATTGACACAAGTCTAGACTGGCTATTTAGCTGTTGAATAGCGACAGAGTGTTGGTCCACTCTGAAGTTTATCTTGACAATGTCGGACTTGATTCCTTAAATGTCTCATCTTAAGTATGTGCCCTCTTTATGTCATGGCCCATGCCTAGGGCCTAGAAATTATCGACGAATGGTGAAACTGAAGGAACCCCAAACAAGCCTCATAGCATATCATTACACATCCTTGGTGGCGAAAGCAATTAAAAATGACCAAAGGAGATAAGCATAAACAAGGGGAATTGAGACTAAGGGAGCGAGAGAGAAAGAGAGAGTAATACTTAAATATCATAGATGAGTCAAGCTCAAGCATAATACACAACTTTTCCAACAACACCTCTAAATATAGATACTTAGTGGGGGCCAAGACAAGCAACCAGGATCACCCTCAGAGTGAAAGTAGCAATAAAGAAGTGAGTATTAATACATAGCATAAGAAATATAGACCAACATCTCCGAAATGGAGGACTCACCAACTAACTTGAGAGGCAATCGAACTAGCCACATCACTAACTAGCTTGAGAGGCAATCGAACTAGCCACGTGGAGTTCCGGTTCCTACATGGTGACGTCATGCAGGCATATAGTATGCGTTAGTACATTTGTATGTACTAAGTATGTAGGATGCAATGCAACAAGGGATAGGAAACGTAGGCAAAGTTCATTATCATGATCAATAGATAGCATAGTGGCAATATGTCATGTATGAATGATGCTTGAAGTAAAGCATGCTTAGATAAAACATATTATGTAGATAAGAAGAGACCATCATAATAGACCTAGCAACTAGTACTCGGAATTCAAGGCTTAACACCCCTTTGGTAGTGATCGAGGTACCAACCCCTCAACAAGTTAATGGACTTAACACCCTCAATCAAAGAGGTCAAAGTACCAACCCCTCAACAATGTTAATGGACTTAACACCCTCCATCAAAGTAGTCAAGGTACTAACCCCTCAACAAGGTTAATGGACTTAACGCCCTCATTCAAAGTGGTCAAGGAACCAACCCCCCAACAAGGTTAGTAGACTTAGGACCCTCCATTAAAGTGGTCAAGGTACCCACCCCCCAACAAGGTTAATGGACGTAACACCCTCCAATAAAGTGGTCAAGGTACCAACCCACCAACAAGGTTAATGGACTTAATATCCTCCATTAAAGTGGTCAAGGTACCAACTCCCCAACAAGGTTAATGGACGTAACACCCTCTAATATAGTGGTCAAGGTACCAACCCGCCAACAAGGTTAATGTACTTAATAGCCTCCATTAAAGTGGTCAAGGTACCAACCCCCTAACAAGGTTAATGGATTTAACACCCTCTATTAAAGTGGTCAAGGTACAAACCCCCCAACAAGGTTATGGTGAACATGTAACACTATAGAGGCTTATCATGAAATTAACACATATACAACATACATTCATCATCATAAAGTCATATGTCTTATATGCCAAGCTTTAGGCCCTCAACAACTCAAGAATCATAAACTGGACATTTTATCAAATACTTGGCAGGTGTGTAGTGTTAGAGTAAATCCATGCAATTCAAGAGTGAAAACATGTAAGTAAATCCAATGTAAAATAATGAATCAATACTTGGTAATACCTACAAACAATATACATCAAAACAATTCATCAAGTCTTACAATAGATCTTAGATCCATAGCTCAAAACATGTCAAACAATCATAATTTCATAAATACCAACATAATGTGCAGTGAATTTCATAATAAATAAGACCTGTGAGTAAATCAACTTTAAATCATGCAAAATTTTAAGAAAAAGAAGCTTGGGAATCATGGGCGAAATGAACCCATGAAACAAACCTACATACCTTAGCTTTCGGAGAATCCTTAAAGAAGATTGGAGATGGAGATTTAAAGCTTGAGAGGAAATCCTTAGATTCGGATGAGTTTTGAGACTTGAATTTAGGAGATGAAATATTGTCTAAGTGTTTGGGCGAGTATTTGGGAATGTCTTGGAAGATATGAGGGTGAAAAAAGGGTAAGTATAGGTATTTTCACACAAGGGAATGCTTAGGCCCAAGACCTAAAAGCCTTGGACCAGAATAAAATTACTGGGCACAAAATACATTGAGGTGCGTCGCAGAAGGGAGGCGCCTAAACACTATTTTTGTCAAACTTTGAAAACGGTCCTAAACACTATTTTCGTCAAACTTTGAAATTTTGAAATTCTCTATGGTTGCTCTAAAATCGGGGTTATACCAATTTCCCACTCAATTTGACCCCCTGATCAAGAATATGAAGTCATATTTTTGATATCACGCAGGGATTTTGAGATATATAGAAATTACAATTCTGGCAATTTCCAAGGCACATTTTCAGGTACTTTTTGGGGTCGTTACACTTTAACAACTAGTCAAGCATCCCCTCAATTCTTGAGTACTTATCTTCCGTATGATAACTTTGTAGGGATACATTTGCTTGATTAGAACTCATATCAAAAGTGCTTGCACAATTCATTAAATGTTTATTCCTAGGCTTCCACTAATGGTTGGATTTCACTACCATATTCATGTGCTTAAGAATCTCTGCTAATGGTTGTTCTACAAACCAATTTCCAAGATAGCATCAGTACATGCTTATCTATTAGCATCTAGAGCTCGATAGAAGTTTTCCACTAGGAGATTCCCAGGAATCTTATGGTTTGTTATGTTCCTTAAGCATCTATTGTATCACTCCCATGTATCAAGGATTGAGTCACCAGGGAATTTCTTGAATTAATTGATCTGGTCCTCTATTTTGTGCTTGTTCGGTTAAATGATGTACCTTGCTAAGAAAGCCCTTTGCAATTCTGTTTAACACGATCACACCTTGTGGAAGCTCTGATAGCCATGATGCAGCATTACCCATAAGAGATAATGAGAAGTCACGAAGTCCCACAACATCCATAGACAGATTTTTTGTTATTATCATACTCTTACAAACAAATGTCATACCGTGTAAGTGGCTATGTGGATCCTCTTATGGCAGGCCCACAAACAATCCATGGTTTTGCAACATGTGAAGTAACCAACTAGAAATTGTGAACTTTGTGTTAGCCGGTAGTGGTGGAAAGTCAATAGCCCCTGTCACATCCATATCCATAGGGTTCAACCTATATTGATTCTATCATTATGCATTGTCATCAAAACCCCGAGGCTGTGGAATATTCTCGAAAGTAGGTGTATTTTCATTCCTATTCAAGGCTGGGTTAACCGCAATGTTAACATTTTCTTAGGCCGTTCTTGAATTTCTTTGGATATCTAGATCAAGTGGAGTCAAGGGATTGCCTTGACTCATAGTGTTGGGCATACACTACTAGTATACCCTGCAAAGAAACAAAAACACAAAAAAACAAAAGTAAAATACAAGGAACTTACGAATTAACATTTGAATTACAAATACTAGATAATTCAATTAAGTCTAGCCGTATTCCCCGGCAACGACACCATAATCATTGATCACGTCTGATTTACACCTCTCTTTTGGAGAATAATGTGGCTATTGTCAAATATAAAACCTAACCAAGGTTAGGGTCGAATCTCACAGAGAATACAGACTCACAATGAATTCACCAATTGCAATTCAAGTAATTAACAACTCATTTCCTTGAAGGGAGGGGGTCTGCAATGCTCAACAAGAAAATAAACTAAACTAACTAAAGAAAAAGAAAATCAATAATGAAGAGAAACTTGGAAATTGTTTTCCCCATAATTCACCAACTCAATATCCCCAGATAACCTAATTATTGACTAGAGTATAACATGTAGGACAATAATTTAAGTTCACCAAGCCCTTTAGTCAAAGGTGAGAGGCTAATTTCACTATGTGACTTGGCCCATCTCCATAGTGTGCAATACTAACCATTACCTATAGTCCCAGTCAACCTCTATTTGGTCTAGTACGGTTGATTAGACGAGAACAGATCATCAAATCATGTTAATCAATCTCTTTTCCTATTTATTTACCACCTGGATCGAGAAGGTAATGCTAGGGAAGTTCTAATATTGGCCACCACAAGAAAACATGTAAAACAAAGTGAATTGATTAATACATATAAATACCCCTTCCAAGAATTGCAAATTACCCAGGTTTATTTGTTTAGATCTTCATGGTTCCCACAACCTCAAAGTGTGAATTTTGCTACTCATTATATGGGTAGATGAAGAAATCATGAATGGACAAATATGATTAATCACTTACCTAATTGAGTTGAAGAACAAGCAAATCCAAAATATATTGAAAATTACAAGATTTGAAGATACAATGAATCCATAAGTGTATTCTCCTCCAAAATTGAAGTCTCCAAGTAAAAACCCTAAAAGTACTTTCTAATGACGTTCTCTACTATCCCCCCTAAATAATGACCTAAATATTACTATTTATGTTATTTACAAACAAGTCCTTACAAATAGAAAAAATGGTCGATGACTTTCTACGACAGGCATTTATGACTCGTAAACTGATTTATGAGTCATAATTAAGGTCTCGTATTCAGCTCTTGAGATCTTGTACTTCATTGCTACAAATCCACTTTATGATTTGTAGAATGATTCATGATTCATATAGCATTCTCGTAGATTTCATCTGCATCAACTGGTCCTTCACCGAAATTCTTCACGAAATCACTCTATACGACTCGTATAAAGGTCTTGTATAGCTGAACTTCAGATATCATCTTTCACTGAAAATCCTTATGAAACCCACTGTACGACTTGTAAAATCCTCTACAACATGTAAAGGGTCCTGTAAACCATCAAAAACCAAAAGAGACTGCAATTTTCCCCAAAATCATTCCAACCTACTTTCCTAAAAGCTAAACACCAAAAGCACATAAAACCCATAAATGTCACATTGATAACACACAAAATCATAAGTTTTAAGTATCAAATGTGTTGTATTTCGACAACATATCAGTTGTGCATTCATGAGTTGGTTATGTTACATGGGGTCCTATTGGCCAATATTTCAGATCGTGGTGGTCAATTTACTTCACACTTTTGGAGGTCCTTTCAACGGGCCATAGTACTAAAGTCAAGCTTAGTATGGCATTCACCCGCAAGCGGATGGTCAAGCCAAGCGAACCATTTAAAATCTTGAGGATGTATGTATTGTTTGTGTCTGGAGTTTAGAGGTAGTTGGGAAGAATATCGTTTGCTAATTGAGTTTTGTTATAACAATAGCTACCACTCTTTCATTAGAATGGCTCCTTTAAAGCTCTATGTGGGAGGCGTTGTAGATCTCTGATTGGATGATTTGTGGTGGGAGAGATGGTTTTGTTAGTTCTGGATTTGGTTATGAAAGTTTGGAGAAAGTGAGGATGATAAGGGAAAGATTGAAGATGACCCAAAGTCGATAAAAGTCTTATGTAGACACTAGGAGGAGAGACCTTGAATTTGAAGTTAATGATTTGGTGTATTTAAAGGTTTCCCCAATGAAGGATGTAGTCCAATTTGGAAACAAGGGAAAGTTAAGCCCCAGGTATGTAGGGCCTTACCTAATAAAGATCAAACAAAAAAGGAAGAGAAAAGGGAACAAAATAAACGAATTTGTGGATAAAATTCAAACTAATGAAATTATAGGCAATAGGGGACTAAAACCCTCACATCCTAAATGATTTTAACCCCCCAAATAAATCCCTACTAACAAAAATTAAGAAAACCAAGAACCACAAATGAGTAGCACTTTAATTAATCAAGCAAATAAGTCAACTAGTAATTCTAGGAGTTCACCCTAATTACTCACTAGAAAGATAGTACAATCCGAGTATTCAATACTCAACATAGTCTAAGTCTTCCAAATGATAAAATATGATCTATTTATAATAAGTAAATAGAAGAAGACATTTTCTTTACAATGTTACCCTTAATGAGTAAGGGCCTTGTTTGGCAGCCTTATTTTCAAATCCTTAAACTCAAATAATGGCCACTTCCAGACATGGCCTCTTTTTTTCCTTCTCCTCACATTGATAGACCTTTCACACATTGTAAGCCTTTCTTTGGTGACCCTCAAGCTCCTCTAATGGTTCCTTTTTCATTAACATTTCCTGTAGGTCTTAGAGAACTTTTTCTTGCCTCTTTGTGAATGATCTTGAGGGGTACATACCACTCATGTTGGTGTCAACTATGCTTAGCATTTTATCATTCTCCCTTCTTGAAGAGGATTCATCCTCGAATCCAAAGATTCACCAACAACGCAAGGAGATGAATCACTCACAATAAAAATATTTTGAAAGTTATACTCACTTGGCATGTCAATCATGTAGGCATTGCCATTGATTTTCTTAAGTACTTTGAAAGGTCCATCTACTATTGGGCTTAACTTTCCTTTTCAAACATGTAGAAACCTCTCTTTTCGAAAATGTACCTAATCCCAATTATTTGGATTGAAGATCACTTCTTTTCTCCCATAATTCTATCAAATAGCTACCTTTGAATTGTTCTTTTCAATAGCCTCATTAACCTTGCCGCGAATACTCATCATCTCTTTTGCCCTTTGCTTGACATCTAGGCTCAAAAAAACATTACTAGATAATGAAGTCATGGCTAGTGGAAACAAATGTTTAAAGCCATAATATGCCTCAAATGGTGACATTCCAATAGAAGAGTGGAAGCACAAATTATTTGCAAATTTAATCAAGGTGTAAATGGTCCTCCTAAATAGTTGGGGTCCCTCTAATCTTTCATTGAAGCATGCTACCAAGAGTCCTATTGACTACTTTAATTTGTCCATCTGTTTAAGAGTGGAAAGAAGTAGAGAACATAAGTTTGGTACCAGTGTACCCCATGGTCTCTTTCAAAAGTGACTAAGAAATTTGAAATCCCTATCACTAACAATGGTTTGAGGGACTCCATGCAATTTAAGACTATTGATGACAAATAAAGATGCTACATGGGATGCATCATCATATTTATGGCATGGAATAAAATGAGTCATTTTAGAAAATCTATCCACTACCACAAATATATTATCATGTCCTCTTTTAGTTCTAGGAAGACCCCAACACAAAATCAATAAAGTTGTCCATCCATGGGCTACTAGGAGTAGGGAGAGGGGTATACTTACCTTGGGGTCAAGTTGTGGATTTAGCATGCTTACAATTGAGACATTGTCCATAAATTTGCTTCTCATCATGCTTTATCTTGGGACAAACGAATGCTCATTTATAATGTCAAGAGTTTTGGGTACCCTAGCTTCCCATCAAACCACTACTATAAACCTCCTTGACAAGTAGCTCTCTCTATGAGCTCATAGGAATACAAGCTCGTCCATCCTTGAACAAAAAAACGATCAAGTATGTGAAACCTATCATGTCGTTCCCCTTGGGTAAGATTATCAAAAGTATCTTTGAAGTCGAGATCCCTAGAATAGAATTCCTTTAAGCTCTCAAATCTCATCATTCTAGAAGCCAAGGTAGTCACCAACACAAACCTTCTTGATAGAGCATCCGCCACCACATTATCTATGCCTTGCTTTTCATAGTCTTGCAAGAGAGAAGAAACAATACTAGGCAAAGTTCTAGTATTTTGGTTAGCATGCAACTAATCATGGGTGTTGACAAGGCTTACTAGAAAGTGTCCCTCATCCACACCCTTTAAAAACTTGCTTGGCTTTGCTATCATGCATATATTCTTCTTATTTTTAGCAAAGAAACCTCCTTCCATTGGAACAATAATGGATCCTCTACCATCCAACTGTACCTTCTCCACCTTTATTTTCTCCTGAAGCGCCTTCATAGCCCGATAATCTTCACATATTTGGTATGGAGTGAGAGGTGCAAGAACATACTTTCTACCTTTAATCACAAAAGTTTATTTGTTAGATCTTCCTTGGTGCCCAACATCCCTATCACATTGCCATGGTCTCCCCAACAAGATATGACATGCCAACATGGGTACAACATTACAAGTCAATCATCATTGTACTTACACACACTAAACTGAATACTTGCTTGTTTGAGGACCTTCATTTCTCCACTCTTATTGATATATTGTAGCTTGCAAGGGTTGGGATCCTTTTTTTTTGGAATTCGCATAGGTTCCACCAAAAACTACTCACCACATTAGTGCAACTTTCACTATCAATGATTAAAGAACACACTTTATCTTGAATTTTACACCTAGCATGAAATAGATTCTCCCTTTGATCAAGTTCTTCCTTGCAAAGGGCTCCTATGAATCTTCTCATAGCACATGTAAGATTGGAATTCAACTTCAAGTCCTCATCATTATCAAACAAATATTTTCCTTTCTCCATGAAGAAAGCAAAAATTGACCCTCTCATCCAACCTTTCTTCTTCATTTCTTAAAGCATCTCCCTCACCTCTATCTTTCTCACACTCATTTCTTTCATCACCTTCTACCTCATATTTAGTCTTATACCCATCCCAAAGAGAAAAAGTCATCCTCCTATTAGGAAACTCACTAGCAACATGTCCCCTCCCTTGACATCTAAAGCACTGAATTGTAGAGGGACGAGAAAAGTTAGGTTAGCATAGTTACTTCCTTGTGGTTTCTCGCTTTCCTTGTATTTTTTATCAAGCTTGGCTTGAGTAGCTTGAGCACTACCCTTAGGTTTCTCCTTAGAAAATGTTGTCTTCTAATTATCTCGATCTTTGTCCCACATAAAAGTTGAAGAACCTTTGGCCTTGTATGACTTTTCTTTTTTCAAATCTGCTACTATCTTTGAGGCATGATTGAAAGCCGCATCAAGAGTTTAATAGTTCTTAAGCTTCAATGGCTTCAAGATATCATACCTCAAGTTTGACACAAATTGGATAACCATACATTGCATGTTTTTTTCAATTTTAGTCTTCATCCGCAAGTTCTCAAATTCATTATAATACTCTTCAACATATTTGGTACCTTGCCTCAACATAAACACTTCTTTAATACCTCTTAGTAGTAGTTTGGAGTCAAGTATCTCAACTCGTTAAGTGCAATCAACTCTTACCAAGTAGGTAACTCGTAGATGTGATGGTTCTCTCTTTCCCTCCTCTTAGAATCCCACCTAGTGGATGCATACCCTTCAAATTGTGTGAGAGAATACTTTTCTTTCAAAGTTTCTAAGATATTATTTGTGAGAAAGATCGACTCACTTTGAATTTTCCATTCCAAGAACTCATTGGGGTGACTACTTCCTTCTAATCATGGAAGCATAATCTTGATAGTATTCAAGCCCCTATCTCGATCATTCCTCTCCCCAAACCTATTTCCGCTATTTCCCATCCTATCTCCTGTATTCCCCACTCCATCTTCTCTATAACCATACTCTCGGGCTCCTGTGCCATGATCCTACCCCAAGTCCTGAGGTCGAACTCCTTCTTTTTGTACTCCATAGGTATCCCTAGTTTTGGGATTTCCATGCATTTCATCATAGAGAGAATTTTGGTATTGGTAATCTTGTAGGGCATTTGCGGTGCATTTGGTTGAGGTGATCGGTGACATTCATTAGAAGATGCATTTGATGCATTTTAGAATGGGGTTTGGTAATGGACTTGTTTCTCCACAAAAGGAATATTCTTTTGTGGAGGTTGATAGAGTTGTGGGTTTGGGTGTGTTGTAGCTTGTCTTTGATGGTTTGGATTGTTGTTCATTTGGAAAGTGGGGTATTGATAGCATCAGGTTCGCTTTGTGGAGGAAAACATAGATTATGGGTTTGTCTAGGGGTAATGATGGTGGAATGCATCGATAACCTCTTTGTCTTCACATTTTCATGTTGAATTACTTTCTCTCGATTCTCATTATCCACCTGTACCAACCTCTTCTCGATGCCCCCTATCCTTCCATTCATTTCCGCTATTTGTTTGGAGATGTAGGTAAGAGTTTCCATGATGTTCTCTGAACCTTCCCAGTAGAACATTTATTGGACATGATACCTACAATACTCAAGAAACAAGGGTAGTAGCAAAAACCTCACGTCACTCGTATGTAACTCTCAATGCACCTTCTATGGCATCATCTCGAAATTGATAGTGAACTAGCTCCGCTCAATCAATTCAAGGTCATCTGTCCTTTGTGGTGGAGTGAATTCTTATGACTCTAGAAGGATGGATGACTTAAAAAAGCTTATGAACATGAACAACAAGAAGAAAACTAGAAGAAAGGGACACAAGAAATATCGGACTCAAAAAAACTTGTAACAAAAGTAGAAGAAATTAGTTGTTACCTAATTTGAAGAATCAAAGAGATGATTTAATGTTTTAGAAACTAGTTAACAAGTATTTAAAGATGTTAATTAGTTGTTAAATAGTTGAGTAATGAAAAAAAATTGAGTGACAAAGAAGAAGAATTGAGTTCGGACACTTCAAAAAACATTTTGAAGCCTTAAGGTGTTCATGACTTGAAAGGGGTTTGATTTGATAATTTGATGATTAAAACTAGTTCAAAAGTAGTTAAATATGTTAATTACTTACTAAATAGTTGGAGAATCAAATCACAAAATTTTTTTTAAAAAAAATGACGTCTTTTGGACATTTAGAATAATTTTTATTTCTAAAAAACCTCCAATACTTTGATAAATTTTTGGGGTGTTAAGAAAAACCTGCAACTTTAAGCCTCTAAAATTGGGCTACACCCACCATGTGGCACATCTGGAGTGGGTTGGGCGCTGACTCATTGTTGAGCGTTGATGTGGTGCTGATTGGTGCTAAGTTAGCGCTGACGTGGACATTAATTTTTTTAAAAAAAATATTTACTTTTTTTAAATTTTTTTGTTTTCCAAATTTTCATCAAGGGACAACAAATACCTTTGACCAGTTTTGACTTGAGAAAAGTAGATCAAATGTATCTTTTGGTCTTCTCCTTTAAAAGCACTTGAAGTTCTTCAAGAACACCTAGAACACAAAGAAGAAACACTAAATCCCAATACCTTCAAATCAACTAGGAAATAGCTAAAAATTTAGGATTAGCTTCCCCTTGACATAGAGAACAAACCCCAATAATAATTAACCTTCAATTTCTTCCCAATCAAAAAAAATCTACTTTCATGATTTGGAAAGCTTGAATGCTCAAAATCCTTTAATGGTAACTTGACTTCCACAACTCCAAATTGAATGAAATTTGAGATTTAGGAATAAAAACCTACTAGTAAACAAGAGTCTAGTGTCAAAAATAACAAATCAAATAAAAATAATTTTAGTTTTACTTTGGAAATTTGAGTGGATCAAAATTCCTAGACCTAGATTTGTGAAAAAAACCTAAACCTAGGCTCTTGATACCAAATGATAAAGATCACACAAGAAAAGAAGAGAAAAGCGAACAAAATAAAAGAATATATAGATTAAATTCAAACAATTGAAATTATGGGCAACAAGGTACTAAAACCCTCACCTCCTAATCGATTTCAACAACCCAAATAAAATCCTAGCAAGAAAAATTAAAGGAAACAAAGAACCACAAATGGGTAACACTTTAATTAATCAAGCAAATAAGTCAACTAACAATTCCAAGAGTTCCCCCTAATTACTCACTAATTACTCACTAAGAAGATCCTACAATTTGAAGATTCAATATTCAACATAGTCTAAGTCTTCCAAATATGAGTATTTATACTAAATAAATAAAAGAAGACATTTTCTTTACAATTTTACTCTTAATGAGTAAGGGCATTGTTTGGTTGCCTTCTTTTCAAATCCTTGAACTCAAGTAATAGTCATTTGCACACATGGCCTCTTTTCTTTCTTCTCCTTACCCTGAAAAACCTTCTACACATTGCAAGCCTTTCTTTGGTGACCCTCAAGCTCCTCTAATGCTTCCTTTTTTGATGAACATTGCTTGTAGATCTTGGAGAACTTTTTCTTGACTCCTTATGGATGGTCTTTGGGGGTAAATGCTACTCATGTTACTGATCTATACTTTGCATGTTATCATTACCAGATGGTGAGGCGTGTTGGTAATGTTACATATGAATTAGAGTTTCCCATAGAAATGAGCATGATCCATTCAATTTTCCATGTCTCTATGTTGAGGAGATGTGTTGGAGATCCTAATACCATCGCGCCCTCAGAGGTGATCAATGTTGAACAGAATTTGGTTTATGAGGATATTTTGGTGGAAATCTTGGATAGGTAAATGACAAGGTTGAGAAATAAAGATGTCGCATTTGTTAAATTCCTTTGGAGTTACCAACAAGTCGAAAGCATCACTTGGGAAGCCAAAGCCAATATCAAGAAGCAATACCCCTACCTCTTCCATTCTAATCAAGATTGAGGTACTATGATCATCCTATTTAGGAACTCTCCTTGAATGTCATGTTCATATTATCTATGCATAAGTATGTGATTTTAAGTTTGCATTATTAATGTTATTTAAAGCATGGTTTTTCAAAAATTCATGGTAATATGTGGAATTTTGCATATGAGCCTTGTATTCTACTCCTTAGAGCTTTCTTTTAGCATATTCAGAGACTAATGTTCCCAAAGGGATGATATTACAAGGTCCCATATGTTGGAGGGTGTTAAAATGCCTAAGAAATAAAATTTGGAAATTTTCCAAGTACGAGTGGGTTTACGGAAAGCTATAGGTCGTAAATGGTACCACGTGTCATAAATTATTTTCATGGATTGATGGACAGGCTTGGTGAAAATGATGATTTCTGAAGTTTAGCATAGATTTATCATACGTCTTGTACATCGACTTACGAGCCATAAGTCCCATTATAGAATGAGGATTAGAGAAAGTTTTTGATGGTCCAAAAGTTAGCAGATAAAACCCTCTCCCACTGTGACACCCAGTAACTCCATGCTCTTATGTATCCAATTTTCAAACCTCATTTGGTTAGTTTAGGGGTGTATTAGATTCATGGGAGACTTCTAGTACTTAGACGAGTTTAAGACATCCTTACGAGTTGAGTTTTGTGTGTTGGTTCATGCAAGTGTAAACTTTAAAAGAGCATAACTTTCAACAAACTTGTAAATGGATAGCCCACAACATGTCATATGAATGCGCTTTGAGTTAGCATTCCTATGCACTTGTTTTCACCTCATTTAGAGTTCGGATGAAGGAGTTATGACCATTTTCATAGGACCCTCCCATATAGTGATGTCACACGGAAAGCTTGACGACCAGTGAGGTGTTGGACGGGCCGTTTGGATGGCTTGGGGCTGAAAAAGGCCATTTTTCACCTAAGGAATGTGACATGGCCAGTGGCACGGGATGGGTGGCTTGCCACTGACCGTGCGGAGGGTCGTGGGGGTGTGCAAGAGAGGCAAGGTTGGTATGATGGGAGATTTTGGCCAAGTGTGGTGCCACAGGCACCTTTAACGGGCCCTGTGAGGGTTGACGGCTCGTGACACTTGGGCGTCGGGTGGCCTGCCCATATTTTCTTCTCTCATTATGGTTGGATGGACCACTACATGGGCCCTGTAACACCACACGGTGTGTGAAAGTGGCCCATCAAAGTGATGTCGACGATAACTTTTTCTCAAGTGTTCCAATTGCAATTTTGACCCTAATTCTTGTTTTACAGGTACTCCACACGACCTGTGGAGTAAGACACAACCAGTCAAGCTTCTAATGAGGCAACACTTTACCAAGTTTTCCATCTGTTCACATATGGCATTTTCGTAAATTCTAATTACTCTAATGACCTTTTTAGACTTCCAATGCCATCATAACCTCCCCAAAAGATCTAAACCATATTCCGTAAGATCAAACTCATTAATCTCATCTCAAATACAATCTCAAATTCTCTCAAGGGTCTCCACCTTACCCCAATACAAATTCAAGGAAATTCAAGAACAAATTTTGGATTCCAAGACCAACTTCCAAGCTTCCATTCTTTCCCAACTCAATTCCAAGAAATTCAAGATCTAAGGTTTGTGGGTTTCATTCATGGGTTCCTTTCACCCATGAAGCCGAAGCTTCCTTTTTACCTAAATTTCATGATTTCAAATTGATTTATGTGGGTCTTGCTTATTACGAATTAGACTATGAACTATGTTGGGGTTTCATGAAATTGTGACCTTTTTAGCATGTTTTGAGCTACGAATCTAAGATCCATTGTGGGATTTGATGAAGAGTTTTGATGTATATTGCTTGAGGGTGTTATCGAGAATTGATGGTTGGTTTTACTTTGAATTTTCTTGCACGATTTCATCCCTAAATTGCATGGATTACCCTGGCACTACATTCCCACCAAGTCTTTGATAAAATGTCTGGTTATGATTTCTTGAGGAATTGGAGGTCTAATGCATGTCTTATGTGATGAATGACTTTATGATTATGAAAGGAATGTATGTCTATTATATAATCCTATATTGTGTTGGAAATTGACCATGCCCTACTTGGGAGTTTGTGAGCCTGGGTAACCATGTCAAGGGGTTTGTACCTTGATAACCAGGTTGAGAGGTTGGTACCTCAATCACCATGGATTGTAGGGTACGATTATCTACCAACCAATCAAGGGGTTTGTACCTTGATAACCGAGTTGACGGATTTGTATCTCAATTACCATGGGTGGTAGGGTGCGAGGTCAACCAACCAATCAAGGAGTTTGTACCTTGATAACCAAATGAGGGGTTTATACCTTGATAACAAATTGAGGGGTTTGTACCTCAATCACCATAGGTGGTAGGGTGAGACGATCCACCAGCCAGTTGGGGGTTGGTACCTCAATAGACTATGAATTCTGTAATGATGGTCTCTTCTTGCACATGTATTATATTCTATACTTTAAGCATATTCCATGCATGCCATATTGCTACATGCTTATTCATTCCATATGTTATGCATTTCAATTATGTTGCTTATCTCTTGTTGTATTGTATCTACATACTTAGTACATTCAAACCTACTAACGCATACTATATGCTTACATGATGTCACCATGTTGGAATCAGAGTCAAACTTGAGCATCTTCTTCCACATGGCTAGTACGATTTCTCTCAAGTTATTAGTGAGTCCTCCATTCCGGGGGCAATGTCTATGATCTCATGCTATGTACTAAAATTATCTTTCTTTATGTATGTCTTCACAATGAGGGTGAGCCTGGTTGCTTGTCTTTGCCCCCGCTCCTATCTAAGTTTTAGAAGTGTTG
>JAPFFP010075729.1:0-23314 GCA_026153255.1 Solanum medicagineum | reverse complement strand
CGACCTTTTTTCTCTTCCTCACCCCTCAGGTCCACTTCTTCACTCAAAACCAATCTATTGCTTTTTTTATTTTAGAAATAGAATTGAAATAAACTTAAAATCTTTGAGTTCTTCATCGAATAGAATTATAGTTAGATAAAAATAAAAATATTGTTAGACTCCTATATTTATATATTTGTCACTTGTGAGTTTCTTCACAAAATAATATCAATTCTTGTTCATCAATCACAGTCATTCAGCACCTCGAGTCTCCATAACACGTTAGTATTTTGTTTTACTCTATTTCTTTATTATGTGCATGAAGTTTTTTATTTTTATTTGTTTATTTTAATAATTTATTCTTTTCTATTTACTTGTTACGATGAAATAATTAAGGATTCATTAAATTGATACTTAAATTTTTATATATATGTATTTTATTTTTGAATTTGCATATGGCCAATTGATTATGGATTATTTATTATATTATCCATAATCCTCTATTATTTGATCCTACATTATTGTAGATTATATGATCTTAGTCTAAATTTAATGGAGTGATAGTTTTCTAAAAAAAGATTTCAAACATACAAAGTCATGTTTAAGAACTCAAGCTTCAGCTTCAACTTATTAACAGACAATAATGTTCCCATCCAATTAGAAGTTTGTTAGTAGTTCCTGCGTTTCAGCTATTTGTATATATTACATAGTTACTCATCTTTATTATTTAGGAATCTAATAGTTGCCTGTAATCTAGCTTTCTATTGTATCAACTCTATTTAAAGAGCATAGTACGCGAATAAGATCAATTCTTTTCTTTTCATATCTTAAACTTATATGGTATTAGAGCCTTTCTTCTCCTCACAGAGTTCTAAATTTCTCATTATCTACCCACCACTAATGGCATCCACAGTTATCAATTCTGATGCAACTAATGCTACCACCATTGTTCAATTCAACTCAATTACCTAACTTCCAATTAAACTTTCTGGAAGCCATAACTTCTCCTTGTGGAAGGCCCAAGTGTCCATGCTTATAAGAGGACACAATCTCTATGGACATCTAGATGAACTACTCCAGCTCTTGTCGAGACCATCACCAGCAACAACCTACCAATTGTCAACCCTAATTATGTTAATTGGTTTCGTCAGGACCAGTTAATCCAAAATGCCATTTTAGCATCGGTAGATCTGACTCTTGCTGCCATTGTAGCCGCTGCCAGCACTGCCAAAGCAGCCTAGGATTCCCTCCACCCGACTTATGCCAATAGGTCACAAACTAGCATATTTAGCTTGTGAGATCACCTCACTCGTCTCAGTAAACAGAGTCTCAACAATGTTGCTGACTACAATGGTTCGGATGAAATCGCTGTGGGAAATGGAAATACCATACAAATGCTGCACACTGGTAACACCAATTTATCAGCATCTAATTCTAGTGTTCAATTATCCAATATACTTTGCTCCCCTTCCATTTCCACTAACTTGATTTCAGTTTCTGAATTTTGTCATGACAATCAAACATCTATTGAATTCTTTCCATTCTCTTATCTTGTGAAGGATCTGAGTAAGTGGGAACCGCTAGTTTAAGGGCAGAGTAAAGGATGCCTTTATGAGTGGCAGCTAGACAATGCTTTTTCTTCGTCTCTACCGCAATTCAATATGGCTATGTCTTTATATCTGTGGCATCGACGTTTAGGGCATCCAGCACATCGTACTTTAGATAATCTTTGAATAAATTTTCCATTCCACTTGAGAAAATTTCTCTGTCCATTTACAATTCATGCCAGTCAAATAAAAGTCATAGGTAACCTTTTTCGACAAATTCTTTGCAAGTCACAAACCTCTCCAAATTATTTACAGTGAATTGTGGGGCACGTCACCAGTTCTTTCCATTGATAAGAAAAGATATTATGTTTTGTTTGTGGATCAGTTTTCAAAATACAAGTGGTTCCACTCGATTCAATCCAAAGATGAGGTTTTAGATGTTTTCAAAACACTACATCCATTGATTGAAATGTCGGTTGCAAACAAAAATACTATCTATTTATACTGATGAAGGAGGTGAATTTCAGGGTCTAAATTCTTATTTAAAATCACAAGGCATTGAACATTTCATTTCCCTACCTTATGCACCACAAAGAGTTGGTGTAGTTGAAAGACGTCATCGCCATGTTGTTGAAACTGCAAAAACTCTAATGCATCAAGCCTCTCTACCAGGCAGCTTTTGGAGTTTTGCACGTCATCCAGCTGTATTTCTCATAAACAGGATGACAACCCCAAATTTAAATGATAAGTGTCCATATGAGCTTTTATTTCAAGAATCACCAAAATATGACAACGTAAAAATCTTCAGTGGTTTATGTTATCCATGGTTAAAACATTATGCCTAGAATAAGCTTGATTCATAATCAAAACCTTGTGTCTATTTGGGATTTTCAAATAAATATTATTGCCATCAATCCTTTGATCCCAGCACCTCCATAGCTTATCTTTCTAGAGATTTAGTATATTTTGAAACTCGTAATCCTTTTTACCAATATTTTTTCTAATTATAAAAACCACAATTTGAAACTTTCTTGAGATGACTTATCTCCTCCAACAGAGATTCACGGTGATATCCCAGCAAAGCCACATTGTTTTGAACTTCCTCAGCCATTGTCTACGAGTGCAAAAAGGTCTCTCTCCCTTCCTTTCTCAGTGACGTCGCCAAGTTCAGGTACATCTCCACCTTCTCTCAACAATCCAGCAAGAACCTCTACTTCTTCTATCCCCACTCAATCCACTCCTACTCATGTTTCTCTAGTAATAACCAGTAAGCCACCCATCACCCAAACATATAGACATCGGACTTCTACGATTACCACATCTGTCCAAGCCCCTCAACCACTACCACAATCAAAACAAGCCATCATTTCCCATCCAATGGTCACCTACTCACAAACAAATAGCCTTAAACCAAATAGCTTTCTTGTTAAAACCAATCCCTCGCACCAATTCCTCACTCCTACCGCCAAGCACAGTTATATCCCAAATGGTAAGAAGCAATGAAAGCAGAATATGATGCTCTAATCAGAACCCAGACATGGGATTTTGGTCCCTAGTGATCCCTCTCGCAATGTTGTGGATTGTAAATGGTTGTTTAAAGTTAAGCATAAACTTGATGGAAGCATTAACAAGTATGAAACTCGCCTAGCAGCCGAAGGTTTCACATAAAGACCTGGGTTAGATTATCATTCCACATTCAGTCCTATTGTCAAGCCTGCAAAAGTTCGCTTAGTTCTTGCGATTGCTGCGCAATGCTTCTAGCCAATTCATCAGTTAGATGTCAATATTGCCTTTCTATAAAGCAGTCTTCAAGAAGATGTGTACATGAGACAACCTCCTGGTTTTGGATCCTGTGAACATCCAACATCAATTTGCAAGATGAAAAAGGCTATATACAAACTTAAGCAGGCTCCTAGGGCATGGTACACTCACCATCTACTTGGCAAGTATTGGGTTTGTCAAATCAAAATCTGACTCCTTTTTGTTTGTTTTTCATTCTTTTGGAGTTATTGTATACATTTGCATATATATATTGATGACATAATTAGTACGAGTAGTACTCAGGAAAGTGTCAGGTCCATAATTACATCACTGTCCTAATGTTTCTCGCTAAAAGATCTCAGTCTCTTGCATTATTTTTTGGGTATTGAGGTGATATCCAAACCAACTACCACGTACTTCTCTCATCAAAAATATGTCATGGATCTTCTGGATGAGCTGCATATGGCTGATTGCAAGAGTATTCCAATACCAATGACTTCAACCTGCACCTTTGCTTATTATGAAGCTGATTTTTCCCTTTACAGACGAATCATTGGTAAACTTCAGTACCAATCCTTTACTAGGCCTGACAACGGGTTTGCAGTGAGCAAGTTGTCTCAGTTTATGCATAATCCCAAAGTGTCTCATTGGAAAGCTATCAAACGTTTGTTGCGCTACTTGAAAAACACAAGCACATTAGGAGTCCAGCTAAGTCGCAAACCAGTAGACCATTTACTTGCTTATTCTGATGCTAATTGGGCTGGGAATCCACAAGATAGGACTTCAACAACAAGTTATGTTGTCTACCTTGGAAACTCGCCAGTCTCTTGGTCTTCCAAAAACCAAAAGTCTGTCTCCCACTCATTTACGGAAGCTAAGTACCAAGCTGTTGCGGCTGCAGTGTCTAAAGTCAATTGGCTAATGAATCTACTCAGGGAGCTTCACCTATTGTTGTCTTCTTCACCAACTATTTTCTGTGACAATGTTAGCATGAGATACATTTGTGATAATCTGGTTTTTCATAGTAGGATGAAGCATGTACCCATTGACTTGCATTTTGTTCATGAGCAAGTTCAACAAAAGGCACTTGAGGTTCGCTGCCTTTACTCTGCTGATCAAGTTGTTGATGTCCTCACCAAGCCTCTTCCACGTACAACGTTTCAATGCCATTTTCAAAAGTTGGGTCTTATTCCAGTCACCCCAACTTGCAAGGGCGTATTAACAGATAATTAATGTTCCCATTCAATTAGGAGTCCGTTAGTAGTTCCTACGTTTCAGCTATTTGTGTATATACATAGTTAGTCATCTTTATTATTTAGGACTCTAATAGTTGTCTGTAATCTAGCTTTCTGTTGTATCAACTCTATTTAAAGATCATAGTACGTGAATAAGATCAATTCTTTTCTTTTCATATCTTAAACTTTATACAACTGACTTGGAAGAATGAGGTAATGAGTAGAAAAAATATCGACGAAATGAAGGAATTGATCTAAATTTCTTTACCGGTTGATCCTGGAGATAGATTACCTATTCAAGCAGACAAATTTTATCTGAATTTTATGTTATTTAAACAATTTTCTTTTCATAAAGTTCACCACTAAGGGGCCTAAAAAAAAGCTTCATTAATTTTCTCTTGAATTATCCTTGTCCTTTAAATGGTGACACTGCTTAGAGAAGATTCTGTGTACGCCACTGATCATGCTTCCTTGAATGAAATATAAATATGAATGGAAGTTTAAGAAAAGAGCTGAAATCCCAAACACTAAATTTGAAAAGTTGAATACTGATATTGTAACTAACATGTGACTAATATAAATGCTGAATTGATCTTTGTTGGTATGCATACATATTGGAGGAATAAGGATAATTTAGGGATATAAAACCAAATAGGATTCTAAGTAGGAAATTGTTACCTCAAGCTTGAACTAAAAATGAGAGAACACACTAGTATCGTTGGACTGATTTTTGAAACTGGACTCTAACATTTTTTATGGTTGATTTGGAGTGAGAGTAGGGATAACTGAATTTACGCATAGCATGAAGTAACAAAATAAATAAGAGGATCTATCACAGCGTATGTAGGGTCATCGGAAGACTGGAGCATATGGATCTAAAATAAGAGGGACACTATGACATCTTGACTTAAGGATTTTCATAACTTTTACATTCAACTGGTACCTGAGGAGTAAAGTATAATATGAAAAAAATTGTTCAAGAGGTTTGATGTAAGAGCTATGTGATGTAGTGTGCTCTCACTAGTCATAGTACATATCATTAGTACATGGGACTAATCATAATGTAAAACATTAGTGCATAAGCCATGAGTTGTATGACATGGGATTAGAATTCATACTAAAAACAGAGAATAGACAGGATTCTATATGAGCTACAGGTAGGAGCAGCGCAAGTGGCCTAAGGTGAAACGTGAATGGAGGCTTTAAACTGTAAAAAGTAAATTTAATATATTGTCTAACAAACTTTATCCTTCTATCTCTAATGTATATTTAATGTATAGTTTTCCCAAGTCAGAAACTAATTTTTTTGAAGAAATTGCACAAACCGATAAAAAATCTGAAAATGTTTTGTTTCAGTTGAGGACAGTTGGATAATAACCCAACACCCATATTGATGGGATTCTCTCATTATTTAGCCTTTTTTAAGCCTAAAATCACACAAAAACTCTCTCAAAACCCTCTCTAATCTTCATCAAATTCTTCATCCAATTTCAAGGTCCTTAAGAATCTTCTTTGGGTTTCAAGAACACAAGTGAAGCCCAAGGGTTCTCTTCAAGTTGCATTCAAGAAATTTCAAGGCTTAAAGGTATGTGGATTTGATTCTTGGTTTCCTTTCAACAAGGAAATCCTTTTTTGAAACCTAAATTTTGAATTATGAATTTTTAAACCTTGATTTATAGGTAATTGTATATTAGTTGATATTTATTAAGATTATGGTTATTCATGCATTCTTATGATTATCTATGAATATTTATCAAGGTTTTACATGATTTGATTCAAGCATTATGAATTTGCATGATTTAATCTAATCTACACTTAAACTTGGAACTCTCTTAGGGGTTAAATATGATTTCGAATCTGTATTGCTTAATTGATTATTTTAAGCTTGCTTATGATTCACTTACATGATTTGAAGGTTATTTGACAAATACCCAAATCCGAATTATGTTGATTTATGAATTCTGGATATTGACCTTTATGGTATGGACTTGAGTATATTAGTTTGAACTAGAATAAAAACTATAAGTTTTAATCGATATTAGGTTATTCAAGTCCCACTCTGAATTATTCCAAATTTTTGCTATGGAGCTATTCTTAAGTAAAAATTAAATATGTTTTGACAAGGTAAAACCTTATGAATTAAGTTGAGTTTTGATTAATTCGATTATGCATTATCCATTTTCGTGGAATTTTGACTTAGCACCAAATGAGTTAGGAGTGAAGCTCTATCCAAGGGGACTTATATAAAGCTTCTAATCTCATAACTATGTGCCACCATAGGATATTTTGATTTTCCCTTTTTAGGCCATTCGATTTTGCCTTTTTAGGCCTTCCAACCAGTGGATCCATCTAGTGTTTTCATTTCCAAAGTTTACCTTGGCAAGTAGGCTCACTGTTTGGATGATGTAAAGTATAACATTGGTGTTTCATATTATAGCTCATATGATTTTGTCGGTTACGATATTGTTCCCACACTTAATTGCTTCTGTATTTTCTTTGCATTATCATGACATTATTTTATGCTTCATTTTGAACTGATTATATTGCCAAAGCTTTGGAATTGGACATATCTAGTATGTATCCTTTGTCATTATATTTACTTGTTGCATTACATACCTGCATACTTAGTACATTCCAAAGTACTGACCGCTTTTTGCCTACATGTTTATAATCATGTAAGGATAGGTGATCTACCTTATCCTCCTCGTTGTGGCTAGGTTGATCATGAAGACTATGAGCTTTTGGTGAGTTGCCATTCACTGGGGATTGAGTCCTTATTTTCTAGCTTTACTTTTGATATTTCATACACATTATGTATTTTCTTCTATGACTTTGTATCAAGGAGTCTAAACTTGTATTTCTTGCTCCATTTATTCTCTTTTGTTTAGAGGTATGTTTGGAGTACTACTTCACTTTGATTATGTCTTGAAATATTAAGTTGAGCTTCCATTTTTAGCTATGATTTATCCCTTAGTCTCACTCCCCATTTATTATTTTCACTCATCCATTAGTCATAAAGAGGCCTGTTTGGGGACCTTTGGGTTCTTATTCGCCGTGTCACACCTAGGCCCCAGTTCAGGTCGTGACACATCTATTGGTGACATAGCATGTAGCGTTAACACCCTCAACCCATAAGTTTTTGCCCAAACCAGACTCTATCAACATTGTTCTCCCAATTTCCACCAGGGTTCTATTTTTCTCTCCACCGCTCCATTTTGTTCTGGAGTTCTTGGTGCAAAGAAGTTAGGGTGTCCATCAAACTTGGACTTTTCAAACTCTATCTCGTGGTCTGACCTAATCCCTGCAACCTTGCTCCCTAACTGATTTTGAATTAGCTTGATAAGATCAATAATCACATCAACAACTTCATCTTTGGTTCTAAAAAATCTAATCCATGTGAATATGGAGTAATCATCGATGACGACCAGGATGTACCTTTTGCCATCTCAACTCTGCACCTTCACGGGACCATATAGATTTGTATGGATGAACTCAAGTGGCCTTGAAGTACTTACTTCATGTAAGGATCCAAACATTGTATGGCCTTAATGGTACTTGGAATTTGGTTCCAGAAAAAGTTTTGACCAAGGTGATGCCTTACGGGCACCTTGATGATGGTCACGCTCCAATAAGAAAGTGGTCACTATCAGTAATTCACCTAACTAAGGTTACAGTTGAATCTACAGGGAATATATGTCTTGACTATAAGATTTCACTACTAATCATTCCTAGTATCTATAACTACAATCTCTAGATGAGGGGGTTTGTTGTGATTCAAAGTCACTAAAAATGAACACTAATTAAAATTCGGGAAAACACTCAATTTTGGGGGAAACTTGGCGATTGTGTTTCCCATGGCTCGTTGACATTGTGTTCCCCATGGATCGTTGACTCAATTACCCTAGGTAACATAACTTTGATCAGGGAATTGCATGCAGGATGGTAACTTAGGTTCTTACAGTCCTCTTGTGAAGGTGAAAGTCGAATTTCACCATGGCGCTTGGTCGGCCACCATGGTGTGCTAACTAACCATTACCTATTGTTCCAGTTAACCTCCCCTTTGTTAGGTTTGATCGATTAGATGGGAAAACATCAATTGAATTCGGTCATCTAATTCCCTTTTCCTATTCGTCACTACCTTGGTCGGGATCATGATAGTATGAAGGGCTTGGTATTTGCCACCACCAAACAACATTAAGCTTGAAGGGAAATAAACAATACATGCAAAACCCCAATCATAGACATGCACAGAACCTAAGTCATCTCAAGTCAACTACCCATAGTTCGCACAACCCCAAGTTGTGGGTGTTTAGCTACTCATGGCTAAGATAAAGCACACAACAATGTACATAATAGTCATAGTTGAGAGTTTCACCAATAACAATGGAGAAGATAAGCACCATAAGTTGCAAACCCACAAGCTTGATTGATCAACAATAAGTACAAAGCAAGATTTGCAATCCCAAAAATAGGTTTCCCAAAGAGAATAAGAATCTCCTCTAAAAACCTAAGAAAAGCTTCAAAATATATTAGAGAAATGTCTACTGTTCGAACTCCCTTTCAAAAAACTAACTTAAACTATTTATAGTATTTACAAAAAAACCATAGGAGTTATGCAAAAAAGACAGCTAGCATCTGATAAATTTTGCAGTTACGACTCGTAAGTTGGTCTAGAGTCGTAGTCGGGGTCGTATTAGGTTCTTGGCATCTTAGAATAAATTGGTACGACCCATAGATACGAGTCATTACTCGAGCTATGACTCATATGTTGGTCTCATAATATTGGTCTTCAGTTTTTGGTCCAACATTTTGGCTCTCTGATTCCTGCTACGAGTCCACTTATACGAGTCATAGTGTGTATTACAACTCGTAGGCTGGGCTCGTAGGGATGACCTTCACTTGGCAGATTTTTTATTTTTGATCTCTGATTCCTACTACGGCACAACCTACGACTCGTAGTTTGAGCTACGACTCATAGGTGGGCTCGTATGACCTATGCTTCAGTAAAATCTGCAACTTTTCTTCAAAATCATGCCAACCTAACTTTTCTGAAAGATTAACACAAAAACACATCAAAACACTAAAAAGTCGCTTTAAGACCTCACAAAATCCCTTGTTTTAGGCACCAAATGTGTTGTAACTTGACAACACATCAATAACCTCAACTCAGAATTGTTGCTTGTCCTCAAGCGACGACTCAATCTACGCAAACAAAGAGAAATACATAGCATCTATATCAGTGGCATATACAACAACTAATTTGATTCAGGTACCTAACTACTATTTTCAAAATAGAGTTGCAAATTATTGAGCAAACCAGAACATCATGAGACACCTGACATTCCATCTATGACAAGCTAAGGAGCATGAACCGTCTACAATCACTGGTATAGTCATATGCTACTCAAGTAGTCAAATGCCCTTACCGGAAAGAAGTCCCTCATATTTACTTAAAAACATTTAGAATTCAGTGACTGAGGAAGTATTCTCACTCTCACTATTGAAATTTAATGCATATGACTAACACCATAGGCTTGCCTCTATACTCATTTTTCTGACTTGGTGATAAAGTGGAGTTGGATCACTTTAGGACTTAAAGGCTTGTAACATAGGCTCAAGGTGCTTTGGTGTGGCATTTTGGGAAAGTAGTGACTAAAAGCCATCCTTGAATCATGTTTACCAACACTTTTTGCTTTCATAATCCAACCCTTTTTTTTATTAATCCACCCTTTTTCTCTTGCTTTGAATTTTTCTCGAGTGCTTTCTTTCTCTTTTTCAGTTGTGCCTTGATTTTAAATTCATTTTTGCTACTTTTGCTCAATAAAAGGCACTTTTCTTCTTTTTCTTCACTCGGTTCATGCTTTTTCATTTCTTTCTTGATTTCCCAACTAACTACCTTAGCACTTTTACTTTACCACAATAAGGGCCTCCCTCAACTTAGGATTTTAACATCAAGTGAAGTACACAATATCTATGCCTCAAACCAAGGCCACCAACTGCAGCCACCCTCAACTTAGGCCTTTGGCCTCAATTAAGGTTCACATGCTCAAGGATAGACTAGGGCCAATATCAAGGTATTTCATTAGACAAGGTTAAGCTAGCAAGGTATCAAGAAATAATGAGTACATGATAAGCTCAAAAAAATTTGGAAAAAGGGATTCTCTCACTCAACTGGTGGGTTATTTTGGGCTAAAAGTGGTTTCACTCAAAGAACAAAGGTCTAAGATCCTTTTCATATCCACCACATCACCAAACCAACTTTAGAGTAAGAAGGCAAGTTTTGAATCCATACAAGATGCATGAATGCAGCAAAATAAGCTCACAACACACATGGCAATTGCATCCAGAATCGAGTATAGACTCACAGGTCATGCTTTCAGTCTCAGCTTACCTTCACAATATCAAAAAAATATTGCTAAATACTCACAAATGTATGAATGCCTCAATACTCACAACCTCAAATATTTTGAGGGTACAAAATTTTTGCATCAAAAGCGCAAAGAAAATCTAAGAACTATATATATATGCCAAAAGATAACATTACTATGAATTTTCCCATTATCAATGCTACCTAAATATGCCGATTCAACAGGAAAACAAACATCCACAAGGAAAAAGAAGCACCGCAAGAAAACCTTGGGATCGAAAATAGGGAAAGTTATGGACTTGAGGCTACTCAGACTTCACGTTAACCCATAACTTCCACCACCCCACCAAAAGCTGATACTTTGTCCTCAAAATAAAGACAAGAATAAAAACAAAACACGAGAACATAGAAATATATACATACATTCATGAAAAACCAAAAATAAACATCCAAAATAGAAGTAAAATAACATCCAACATAAATATATTTAAACACAACTAAGAATCAACATAATGAAGATATTGTCCGAAAAGAGAATAAAGTATTCAAAATGTCAAGATAAGGATTAGGGTATAAAGAAGTCAAACATCTTGGTGCATCAAGCATCGGTCTCAGGCTGATCTATGGGGTCCTGGGGCTGACTCTTCTCCTTTGTTACAATGCTGGAAGTACCCTCTCCAGGTGGGGTGTGCTGTGCTCTGTCTCTTTGAATAGCCGCTAACAACAGTGACTCCTGCACCACCTCCTTAGGTATGGGCTCCTCCTCCTGTATTGGCTTCTTTGGGGCTGACTTTGGGTTAGCATGCTCTAGAGCACTCTTCCCACGGTGTCTGGTCGGTCAACAAGCGAATAAAATGCCTCATCTCCTACCGGTGCTCCCTCCGGGGCTGGAATAGGGACTGCCAACATCTATAATAAGTCGGCCTTGAGCCTGGACAACTCCTCAATCACCGCATTCATGTCGACAGGCCTAGCACCCTTGAACCTCTCCTGGACTCTAGCCTCAAACTCATCGACCCGTGCATCAACCTCTCAGACACTATCATTAACTAAATCTCGGGCAAATGCTTGCATTCTTTCCTTGGCGTTTCGAATAGTCTGATTAATCAACGGACGAACTCATGCTGATGACTTTCGCAGCTTTCACTCTACTACTGCCACCCTGCGCAATAAAGCCTGAAAAGCAACAGCAGAGAAAAAAGGGTCAACCTGAAATATAGTTGTTGTTGGTGTTGGGATGCTGGTGGATGGTGTAGACTCGATCTCGGCTGCCAGTGTGGGCTTTGTAGTAGCCGGAGTAGTACCTTTAGGAGTTGAAGGTGAACCTCGAACCTGTGGCTCGACCGAAAATGGCACTAGGATAGGAGGCGAGATCGCTTAAGGTAATGTCACTAGGTTCTCATCAACCTTTATCAGGCTAGGATCCATAGTGCATGTAGCCTCTACATAAAGGTCCTGGTGAGGCTCAATAGGAACACCTGCTGCACTACATAGTCGATGAATCAAAACTGGAAATGGCAGTGAGGTGCTCGTACAAGATGCAGCCTTGTGAATCTGCTCTGAAATGATCCAGGCCCAATCTATAGCATACCCAATTAGAAGGAGGGCCAACAATACCGCTCTCTCGAGGGTGATCACATTATCCGTAAAAGTTGGCCTAATACGCCAACAGATAATAGACCACCTGAAATTGGCCAGCAATGAGAGGTGGGCTTTTACTATAGGATCTGCATGGTTTGTGACCCACGTCGACTCAACACGCTCCTCACAAATCTAGCTAGCGATCCACCGTAGAAGCTCTATCCTTGCCCTGATGTCCTTCCTAGTCACTGATGTCCTCATCTTCTCAATACAACTATTGTACTCCATGGTGGACTGAGGCACCCTATAATTAGGCCCAAATAGTACTCGTCGGATAGTCTCCTCCGAGATATCCACTCTCCTCCCCGGACTATCACCATCCGTAGCCTAGGTTGCTCAATTGCCCTTTTGTTCTTTGGCAACCTCCAGCGGAGTGTAGCAAGATACGCTGCATAGAATTCACGAACTATGTAAGGGGCATATTTGCCCAGCTGCTGCGTGGTGCACCTAAGTCCGTGCTCATCCAATCCCACATCTATATCCAGGTACTCTCTCTAGTCCAGCAGTGTTCAACCTATACTCCTCATGAAATTGGCAGACCGGCTTACCATTCCCTTTATCCTCCAACCCCTGGCCATATATTTCTCTCTTTCTAGGAACGCAACATCTAAGATCAGCTGGGTATTGGCATTGGACCTCCTCTTGCTGTGTTTGGGAAGTGCTTTTTGACTCAGACTCGGAGCAAAAATGTGAGGGGGTCATCTGTGGAAAGCTGTTGGCTAACCCATCCCTGTTGCCCTGCTGTTCCTCCTCTTTAGACTGGGAGGAACGACTCACTTCCATGGGCATCTGTGCTGTAAGGGACCGAGTCTGAGGTCTATTTGGCCTCCGAGACTAACCTGACTCTGTGGACTTCCACATAGCCCTCGGATTGCTTGGTGTCAAAGGATTCATCTCGCAACCTCCGTTGAAGAGCTTGAATAGCCCATTTGTCTTTTGGAGGCATTTTGTCTGCAAACAACCCACAAGCAACATGTTAATCCCAGATGTTTGATTCACTGAAATATAAACCAAAGAACAAGAAACACAAAAACATAAAAGTTAACTATTTACTGATGCAACTGTAGATGTGGAGGTACGAGTGCAGTTACGACTTATAGGGTGATCTACAAGTCATATACTGGCCTCGTAGAACCAGTTGTGCCTTTAAAAATGCTTTTTGATCATAGATACGAGATGCAGTTACAACTCGTAGGATGACCTATGAGTCGTAGTTCTGATCTCGTACCTAGTTTCAGAACATTTTAAAAACTTAGCCAAGTTTACGAGACCCTCACTACGATTCGTACTAGGTAATACGAGTCGTAGTCTCGCATGAGAATGATGAAAGAATCATAGGTGACTGATGCTTACTATGAGGGACCACCACGACTCGTATAGGAACTTACGAGTTGTACGAGTGCCTCATAATTGATCACAGAAGCCATCTGCAATACCTAATTATTTCCCATTCAAAGCACAAATACATCATAAAACTTCAACTCATTCAAGCAAATAGGAAAAAAGCAAGACTAAATGACACATATTCAATTCCAAACTATCATTGGCAGTTCAAAACGACCATCATCCTAAGAGTCGATGTCAATTTTACAATTAGTCAAGCACACCAAACATAAAATACGTTACAAACTAACACTTGACAACCAGACACGTTCCAAATGAGTGTAATCACCATTTATAACGATTCAATCACAATCCATATGTTCAAACGTAGGCAATCACACCCATACTTCCTATATTTCAACTCCTACAACAATAATGCAATACAAATCACAAATTTACAAATTTCATGCTCACAATCATCCATTCAAGAATCTCAACAAGGTTCAATTTACAACTTAATCTATCTCAAAGCCTATAAACCCTAGATTACAAGTTTAGCTCAAAAATAAATGTATGACATGCTTAAGCATAGTCAAACTAAACCTATACTCATGCAGGGAACAAGATCATCAACAAAAATTGAGAAATGTAACCAAAGAGCTTACCAATTTGATTGTAAAGGTGAACAAAAGTGAAGAAAATTGAAAATCAATACGAAACCCTAGAAATTTACACCCTCGCCGGAATCTTTATCGGAATCTTTGCCGAAAAATGATGTGGGTGGTCGATATTTGGTCGAGAAAATGACATGGGTGATAGGGGAGGATTTTCTGTCGCCTCTTAGGGTTAAGAATCGAATTTGGGGGTTAAATGCTATTTTGACCCCCTTTTAAATGAAACCGGGTCAAGTTTCAAAAATCTGCAGACTGGGACTACGAGACCCCAACTATGAGTTGTAGTCCATCCTACAACTCATAGTTCATGGTCTCGTAGAAGACCCCATCATTATAAAAATTTAGGAATCATATTTGGGCGCTATGAATCCCTCTTACGACTCGTAGGGGATCCTACGAATCGTAAGGTTAGCTTGTAGTGCATGTGCCAACTTTAGATACTTACTGTTTCCCCTACGAGGCATGACTATGAGTCGTAGTAAAGACTATGACTCGTAGGCCTGCTCATAGGAGTTGCTTCAAGTCCAAATTTTCAAGATCTTCAGTTCATCCACTTTTTACCTACAAACCAAGTCTGAAAGCACAGAAATCCTCAAAATTATTACAATTGCATCATTGTCTTCTAATTTAAAACAAACTACTACTGCTACTCTATGTCTCAAATAAACAATTAATTAGCAAAATGCTAGGGTTACCTCCCAAGAAGTGCCTTGTTTAACGTCGTGGCTCGACTTTGTCATCTTCCTTTGTCAACTATCATCGAGGGTCCCCACTTCACTCTTGCATTCATCTTGGTGTTTTATGGATTGGTGAATATCAAATACAACTTCTGCATCATTAACCCTGAACCGTAGCTGACCTAAATCCATATCTACCAGTGCTCTCCCAATGGCCAGAAAAGGTCTCCCTAAAATAATAGGCACCTCAAATTCAACTTTGCAGTCAAGGATCACAAAATCTGCTGGAAAGATGAACTTATCGACTTTAACGAGCACATCCAAAATAATTCCCTCCGGCTTTTTAATGGTTCGATCTGCCATAAGAAACCTCATTCGTGTCAGGGTAGGAGTACCAAGGTCAAATTTTTTGAATACGACAAGAAGCATTAAATTGATGCTTGCTCCTAAGTTGCATAATGCTCTTGCAAATTCAACGTCACCGATAGTGCAAGGAATGGTGAATGCCCCGGGGGCCTCTCGCTTTTGAGCAAGACATTTAGTCATAATTGCACTACATTGTTTGAGTTCTTGTGAGAACTCTCGGCTCAACGTGCGTTTCTTGGTGACTAAATCCTTCATATATTTAGCATATCTAGGCATTTTCTCCAATGTTTCTAGGAGAGGGATGCTGATGGAGAGTTGCTTCAACATTTAGAGGAAGTATTTGAATTTGCCCTCCTCTTCCTTCTTCTTGAGCCTTTGAGGGAAAGGAGGAGGAGGAGTTTGTTGCAATTTCTCATGCTCCCTTACTTGTTGTTGCATCTCAACACCGTTTGGATCTTTTCCCTCAACTTCAACTTCACGACCAAGACCCTTCTAAATGACTTCATCCACAATAATCAGCATACAGGGATCTATTGTGCTCTTGCCACTCTGAGTCATCACCGCCATGCAATGCCCTTTATTTTTAGGATTTTGAACCGTATTATTTGGTAGGGTGCCCTTTCGGTGTTGGTTCAATTGTGAAGAATCTTGTCCAAATTATTGCTCAAGTTGCTTGATTGCCACTGAATGAGACTCTGTCTTTTGATTAATACTTGAGATATTTGCTTTCATTCTCTTTAGAGTCTCATCTTGGTGGTCGGCTCATTTCAACAATTTTTCAAACATATCTTCGATCCTAGAATTTCTTGATCCGGCATCACGATTGTGTGGTGGCACATAAGGATTGTTTATGTAGCCCTCTCTTCTTCCCCATTCTAATTTGGCAACTCTCTCTTTCCATAGTATCTACCCCTATTATCTCTGTACCTCCCATTACGATTAAAGTTCCAACCTTGATTCCGGAACCTTGCCTCTAATAGTCTGAGTTGGACCCTTGGGGGTTGTTCCGGAAACCCGCTGCTTGGTTACTTACATAATAGGCATCCTCATCAGAGAATTGATCATCATACACAGGAGTAATTAGGGGTTGGTGAGCTATTACCTTCATACTAGCTTGGTTTTGCTTCAAAACCAAGTCCATGCTCGCACAAAGTTGAGCAAGTTGCTCCATAATCTCTTTATTTACATTAGCCTGCTCACTATTTGTGGTAACCGCACAAGAATTCTTTTGTATTACCACGCTCACTCTGACCCTATGCTCTATTAGTCTTCACCACTTGCTCTATTCTTTCGACCACTATCTCAAACGGTTGATCAATAAAAACACCTCCCATGACCGTGTTGGCGCAAGCTTTGCTATTATCATCAAGTGCTCTATAGAAGATCTCGACCAAAGCATCATCAACAATTTTGTGATCAGGGTCCATCCTCAAGCATTTGGTGAATCTCTCTCATGTAGTGCTAAGAGATTCTCCAGGTAATTGCTAGAAGTTATTAATTTGGTCCTTAAACTTCAACTTCTTTGACCTTGGGAAATATCTGTCTATGAACACTCTCTGCAGTTCAGCCCAACTCGTGATGGTACCCGGAGGAAGTTCAGGCAACCATCTGCATTGCTAGTCAGTGACAATGGGAACACCCTCAATCCAACAGCGTTAATAGCGATATCTTGTGTCCCCATGACACCTTTACACATGAAGATGATAATTTGGAGATAACTGTGGGGATCTTCTGATGGTAACCCTGTGTATAGGCCACGATGTTGGAGCATCTGGAGCAATTCACTTGATACTGTGAACTTAGTATCTACTGGTAGAGAGGGCGGTACTATAGAATCGGTAACATCCATCTCCATAGGGTTTAATTGGTATTGATTCCATCCATAAGCATTTGCATTGAAATCTCTAAGTTGTGGTCGGTTAACCCTTTGTGGTGGATTCTCCTCTCTTCTTAAGTCTTCCTCATTCGCATGCATATCCTCCTCAACCCCAATATCCTCATTCACTCGAGCCATCCTTCATGGTAGTCGATGGATCTCCAAATTTAATGGAACTAATAGATTGCCTTGGCTCCTTGTTTGGGCATACAGCCTAGTACACCCTGCAAAAGAAATCAAACAGCAAAAACAAAACAAAAGTAATGTACAAGAGACTCTAAAAATCAACACTAGAACTAACAATGAGTGAATCCAATTCAAAACCTAGCCATATTCCCAGGCAACGACGCAATAATTTTATGATGATGGTCACACTCCAATAAGAAAGCAGTCACTATCAGTAATTAACCTAACCGAGGTTTCCTAGTATCTATAACTACAATCCCTAGATGAATGGGGGTTCTTTGTGATTCAAATACACTAAAAATGAACACTAATTTAAATTCGGGAAAACACTCAATTTTAGGGGCAACTTGGGAATTGTGTTTCCCCATGGCACGTTGACTCAATTATCCGGGATAACATAACATTGATCGGGGAATTGCATGCAAGTCAGTAACATAGGTTCTTCCAACCCTCTTATGAAGGTGAAGGTCAAATTTCACCATAGCGCTTGGTCGGCCACCATGATGTGCCAATTGACCATTACCTTTGTCCTAGTCAACCTCCCCTTGGTCAGGTTTGGTCGATTAGATGGGTTTGGTGTTGGCCACCACCAAACAACATTAAGCATGAATGGAAATAAACAATACATACAAAACCCCAATCATAGACATGCACAAAACCTAGGTCATCTCAAGTCAACTACCCATGGTTCCCACGATCCCAAGTTGTGGGTGTTTAGCTATTCATGGCTAAGATAAAACACATAAAAATGCATATAATAGTCATAGTTGAGAGTTTCACCAATAATAATGGAGAAGATAAGCACCACAAGTTGTAAACCACAAGCTTGATTGATCAAAAATGAGTACAAAGCAAGATTTGCAATCCCCAAAATGTGTTTCCCAAGAAGAAAAAGAATCTCCTTTAAAAACCTAAGAAAAGCTTCAAAATATATGGGAGAAATGTCTACTATTCGAACTCTCTTTCAAAAACCTAACTTAAACTATTTATAGTATTTATAAAAACAACCTTAGGAATTATACAGAAAAGATAGCTGGCATCTGACAAATTTCACAATTATGACTCATAGGTTGGCCCACGAGTTGTAGTTGAGGTATCTTATCAGGTTCTTGGCATCTTGGAATGAATTGGTACAACCCATAGGTACAAGTCGTTACTCGAGCTACGACTCATATGTTGGTCTTATAGTATTGGTCTTCAGTTTTTGGTCCAACATTTTTGCTCTCAGATTCTTGCTACGAGTCTACCTATACTAGTCGTAGTGTGTATTACGACTCGTAGGCTGGGCTTGTAGGGATGACCTTCACTTGGCAGATTTTTTATTTTTGGTCTCTGATTCCTGCTACGACACAACCTACAACTTGTAGTGTGAGCTACGACTCGTAGGTGGGCTCGTATGGCCTATGCTTTAGCAAAATTTGTAATTTTTCTTCAAAATCATGCCAACCTAACTTTTCTGAAAGATTAACATAGAAACACATCAAAACACTAAAAAGTCACTTTAAGAACTTACAAAATCCCTTGTTTTAGGCACCAAATGTGTAACTTGACAGCACATCACACCTCTATGGGTTGTGTGACTCACTACAAGTCATGTGGAGGGGCCTTGAGGTGGCCCCCAGCCTTGTGTGTAGAGTATTAGCATTAATGTGGAGTTTAAGACTAAGACACACACCATATAAACCCCACACGGTTCGTGTAAGACTTCAGTGGACATAGGGTGGACCGTGTGGAGGGCCTTGGCCTTGAAAATCCTTATTCTGGCTAAGGCCTGTCACACATGAACCTCTCACAGATTGTATAACCCTTCATGGTCCATGAGGCCTTTCATATAGGCGTTGGTGTGAAAATTTTCCAAGTATGGTATCATTGTCTCGAAATTTCATAGATGGAGAAATTTTCTAAGTGAAGCTTCACGGGAGGCAAAGTAGTCAGTGTGACCTCTGACGGGCTGTGAAGCCCTCCGTATGGGTGTTGGTGTGAAATTTTTCTAAGTATGGAATTACCGTCTTGGACCTTCGATAGTGGTAATTTTCTAAGTGTTGGATCACAAAAGGCCACACGGTTCGTGTGACACCTATATGGGACCCCCCCTAAATCAGTTTATACTCCTTCATTACTATTCGTTCATTCCAACACTTAGCTTCTCATTCACCCGCTCAAACGCTTTCCAAATCCTCTTTTCGAGTTCTAATTAGAGGATTCCCATGGAACCCTTAGGCTTAAGCTAAATTCACTTTCAATCCCTCAATTCAAGCTTATTTATTTGGTTTAGGGTCATCATGGTCTCCTTGTTCAAGCCAAGTTCAAAGGAATTCCATTGGCTAAGCTTTTCACAAGAATCGATAGAAGGATTAATTTTAAATAGTCATACCTCTTAGCACACAAAGAACTGGGTGGCCTACAACGTACAAATTAAAGCTCTTTGAATTAGCTTTTCAACGTATCCAGTGTCACCTAATTTTTAATTCAGATGAAGAAGTTATGCCCATTTTTGTAAAGCCTATCCGTGTTGTGTTCTCTCTGTTTTGGCTAAGTGAGGCTTCACGGAAGGGCTCACGGTCCGTGTGACCTTGTACGGACCAGGAGACTTTCTCACGAGACCCCTGGCAACAATTCTTCCATTTCATTAATAGTTTTTGTGTAATTATGGCTACTCCTGAGGGACATTTATGACTTCCTATGCTATCCTAAAACATTCAAATGACCTATATTCTTCTTCCCTTATTCAAATTCTTTCTCACATTTATAATTATATTCAAATTCTCTCTTAAGAACTCCCCAAAAGAGACCCGTGGAGGATTCTCTTGAAGACTAAGGAAAGGCTCTCTTCTTCATCAAATTTCTTCCTATTTCATCTTGGTTAACTAAGGTATGTGGGATTGATTCATGGTGATTTTCAACCATAATGACCCAAACTCTTTTACATTTGATTTATGGAATTTTAACTTACTTTAAAATTGGATTTTTAAGATTATTATTTATTTAATTCAACTGAGATATGGGGTGTGTTTTATTGTTGTTTTAAAGTGAGTTAGGCCTTAGTATGTTGAATTGCATGATTATTATGAAGATTTAATTATGCATTGTCCCTTTAAAGTTTGATTTAAGTATGGTAATCTAAATTGTAATTTCAAATGTGGACTTTAAATATGGATTTTCATGAATTTCATATTGAATTTTTGATTTAAGATTGAATCTCTATTGTCCATTGCTATTCACATATCATTCATGGCATTTGCATACTTGAGCATTGGATTTTTGATGAAAATAAATTAATGGGTTATGCCCACCTATGTTTATGAAAATGAATTGGTGAGTTAAGCACATTCATATGGTTATGACAAGAATGTGATCACATAAATGTCTATTGAATTGTCTCTTTGAGCATATTGAGTGTTTACACCTCATTGAAAATTTAATGGGCTATTCCTATGCATGAAAAGTATGATATGAACTATGATTTGGCTTTTGAGCCTAAGTATGAATGATTATGAATACTGTTTGGCTTTTAAACCAAGTATGCATTGAAATGATTTGAAATGACTTCACTTCTTTTGAAAGCATGTATACATATATGTATTCTTGTGGGATGATGAATTAGCACCAATAAGATTGGAGGCATCAGGGCTATCCCCAAGGGTCCTCTTCCTTTCCCTTAATCTATATGCCAGCATAGGTATATATGTTTGTGGTAACTCTCATCGAAATGGGAGGCCCGTAAGGTGCAGTTACAAGACATTAATCTGAGGCTCTTCCAGTTAGTTAAGGCATGACCCACTAGAAATGTTGTGAAAATCCTATCCGAAATGAGAGGCCCGTAGGGAAGGTTACTTCTTCAAAATGGGAGGCAAACAAGGAGAAGTATTGTTCACCTTTGGCAAGTACATCACCTCTTTTCCAGTGTGGGGATAACATCAGGATTCCAAGTAATAGCTCGCTTGATCTTATATGTCGGTTGAGGTCACATCACCACTATATGTGAGCATAATGGCATTTCATGCATCATGGATTTCAAAGCATATTGTTACACTACTTTCCTTTGCTATATATCTCTTTATATATTATGTGCCCTTGTCATCTAACATTGAACGCAGGTTTGATAAGTCATTTGCATGCCTGCATTCTTAGTACATTCAAACGTACTAACGCATACTTTTTGCCTACATGATCTAACCATGTAGGAATCAAAGATTATCTTCATCCACCGTTGGACGGCTAGATTGGATTTGAGATACTTGTTGTGGTGAGTCCTATATCTTCCGAGGATAAACCACCTTACCTCTACCGATGGTGCTTTTGTTTATGTTAGTTACTTTGAGGGTAAGCCCAAGACATGTCTTGGCCCCCGTCCTATCTTATGACTAGAGGCATTGTTGGACATCTTCTAGACTCTTGCATGGATATATGTTAAGTGTTGACATTTGGAGCTTATGATTATGGCTATCTATTGGAAATGGTTATTATGGATTGATTATGAGTATTATGATATGGATTTATACTATGGTATGGAAGATCCTAAGTCCCGTCTTGCCCCCATAGAGTGAATCATACTTACCCGCCCCTTAGTCTTTATATGCTACGTGTTATGCTAATCCCAATTCCTATGACATCCCTATAACGTGAGTCCTACTTTTGCATCCCTTAGAACTATGTGTTTACTATCCTTAATACGCTTCCGAACTGATGATGTGAATATGAATACTTTGAGGCTTGTTTGGGGACTCTGGGGTTCCCATTCGCCATGTTAGTCCTAGACCTTAGGTCTGGGTCGTGACACTTTATTCTTCGGTTTGAAGGTGCACAAACTTCACATACCTTGTTGTTGCTGAAGTTGATTCTAGGTAGTCCACTAACCAGGTCCTTGGAGACCAATTCATTCAACAATGACAGACTAACATGACCCAACCTTCGATGCCATAACTCACTCGTCTCATCCTGAGTTCTCAGGAAAGTCAAATTATCACCCCTTGCAGCATTGAGATCAGCAACATATATATTCTTGCATCTCATTGCTATAGGCATCAATTCTTTCGTCATCAAGTTTGTAATAGTACACTTATCGGACAAGAATCTCACTTCATTTCCTTTGTCACAGATTTGAGACACACTGAAAAGACTATACTTTAATCCATTGACATAACAGACATCTTCAATTGAATTTTCAAAAGATTTGTCAACTATTCCAATTCCCATGATATAACCTTTCTTCCTATTGCCAAATGATACACTACCACCTTCCATCCCTTTCAAGGAGAGGAAGTTATTAGTCCTTCTAGTCATATACGTGGAGCACCCACTATCCAGGAACTAGCATTGACTACTTCCTCCAGACCATTCCTGCATAATGCTTACTTGTTAGTCTTGGGAATCCACTTTATTCTGAGTTCCCAAAAAGCAGATAGAGGCACAATCGAATCCCTTTTGGTCCAAGAAGGCAGTTTTATGTTACTCCTTTTAAGGTTGGGACCAGTTCTACATGAGAGGCACTTCCAGGATTTTTGCCAGAGTATAGAAAATGTTGTCTCCTCAGAGTGCATTTTAGAACTCCACAGTTGTCATTTAGATGTCCATTTCTACCACAGTGCAAACATAACAAGTTGGGAGACACACACACACACACACACACACACACACACACACACACACACACACACACACATATATATATATATATATATA
>JAPFFP010075711.1:0-20724 GCA_026153255.1 Solanum medicagineum | reverse complement strand
CAAATTCCAGGATGTATTCTTCCATCAAGTTCGGGTTTAACTCAAGACTTTTCCAATTAAAGTGAAATCCTGCAAAAACACAACCAACTAGCGTACTCGGCCCAGCGTGCCTTTTCTGCATTTTTCAACTTCCACAACTTTGTTCCAAGTCTGCCACGTGGACTTTGGTCTTCTGGCTGCTTCTACTGACTTTTATCTTTCAAATTCCAGGATGTATTCTTCCATCAAGTTCGGGTTTAACTCAAGACTTTTCCAATTAAAGTGAAATCCTGCAAAATAAGAGAAAAATACACTAAAGCACCTAGACTCCATGAATTTACCCTCTAAGTTGTCTCTATTTATGCGCACTATTGGCTAATTAAACGTATAAATACACCTAAGATCACCACCTCACACTTAGATCTTTGTCCGTCCTCATTAATACACATGCATGAGACTCCCTATGGTAATATGTACAATGACCATCCTGCGACCACACTCTTTGAACCATGATGAACAACTTTTAGTGCCCTTGGCAGAAGCTACTCGCTTCTAGCACTCATTTGTACATGCGGACCCATGCAAAATGTTTAACACTTCGTCTAGTTGCTGACCTGCGATGATTATGTGCCCTCACCAAGAAAAAATTACCCATACACACCACTAAGAACCTAAACAAAAGATTAATAATAGGTATACAAACAACTCTCGCTATCCAAAAAGATGTCTCATGTTGCTCCTAGATTCCATAGGCTTGCCCTTAATGTAACACTCAGACCTAACTGGAATTTTCCTTAGAGGATCACGTAAGTCTTGGTTTGGTTGTAACCTAGGCTACGGGCAGGTGGGATACGTTTATGTGTATGGCTGACACGGCTCAATTCCCAAGTGCTAATAGCACACACTTCACTTCCTTTCCTCTCTTTCATTTCTTCTTAATTCAACAACCCTCGTTGACACTTCACTACACTATGCTTTAAGTACTTACATTTATTTACATGCAATCAACAGACAATACTAACTAGGAACAAGTATATACCCTCAAAAGAAAATAATTAATTTTTTTTGAAGAACCAGCGTGGATCCACGATGCGGAGGCATCCCGGATAAGCAATGGATGACTGACTGCATTTCACTCCCTTTTGGGGCCAAAATAGTGTGCATCCGTGTTTGCTCCACGACACAAAGGCAATGCAAATTGACACTATTTGCTCAACTCTTTTCTAAACTTTTTTTAAATGACACTCTACTATTACTTAGCCTTTGGGTGTCCATTCATGTTTCCTCTCCTTTGATTCATCATGCTTAAACGCTCGGGAATTATGATCAAACATGGATAGTTTACCAAAGAAAACAGATTGGCTTGAATTACGGGTTAATGAAAGAATAGGCTAAGGCTCAAAAGGGCTAACCAAGGGTATTTTAATTCAGAGGATATAACAGTGATATACTATTTTGCTACCAAAGAAATACCTAGATCCAATCCTCTAATTCCAACTCCTACCAAGTCCAATCTACATCACGGGCAATTTTTAGAACTCATCACAATAGAGATTCACAATTTGCTCACTCAGTCTTGGCACACTTTCATCATAAGATTAGCAGTAGAGTTCCTATTATTATATTCACATGCATTCAATTACTTAAGCATATATACACTTATGACTTACAAGGATCAAGCATCTACTTCTAAACTAGGTTCAAATGTTCACACTCGATGCTCGTTTGTACACTATCACACTCTACATGAACTCGATTCGACGAATGCCCTTAGTACAGTCGCCATCTGTCCGTCATAGGGCCCCCATCACTCAATTATGACTACCTATTTGCAACATACAAGCAACTACCATCAAATCAGTGCATCCATATCATAATACTAATCAAGCATTCTTGCACAACATCATTAATAGTCACTAATTACAGACCCAAATTAAAAGAAAAGATGTCCAACATAAATAATAAATATGACGAACTAGGAAATAGAAATAGTATTAATACATGCCAATGGAAATAAAAGCATAATCAACAAATGAGTCCCCACCCCACACTTAAACATAGCAGTCCCTAGTGCTAAACATACTAAAATTGTGAAGTGGTGATCCTGCTGCTCACTCATCATCAGGCCCAAGTAAAATAGGCTCACCTCCCACGTAGATCGATGGCTCATCAGATACCTCCTCATCCTCGAACTCGTCCTCATCATGGACCTCCCTCGAGTCCATGGTTACTTCATCCTCCACTAGTTCGATGAACCTCGGCCCAGTGCCCAAGACTGCTTTAGCATTGGCGTTGAGAGGGTAACGAACCTCAACTTCCTGAAGCTCTTGACGTGTCGAGGGACGACCGCCTGTCTGGTGCCTTAGCATCTCGAGTCTGTACATGCGGGCCATAATCAACTCATCTTGGTAGCTCTAGGCAGTGGTGAGCACCGGGCCCAAAGACACATCAGGCCCCTTGATGTGGGTGGAAAAATAGGGTAGGGCCTGAATAATAGGGTAATAATCGGCTTTCTCCTTCCGGACACCTGTCATACGACATAATTGAGTTACAAGGTCCCCGAATACATACCTGCGACCCTTGTGGGTCTTCGCCTTTCTTATAGCTAGCCTGAAAATGGCACCATAGTCAACGCCATCCCTGTCATCAGTGCATAGGTGAGGCACACTCGATCCTTCATCACATTTGTGAAATGCTAGCCCGGGAAAAATGAATGTGTTACTGGCTTTACCCAGACTCAGGCCTCCTTTAACTTATGAGCAAACGGAATGACAGGTAATAGCCCCTCTCCACGTGTCGAACCCACTTAGATGTGGAGGTCGATCCTGCAAGAGTGTCTAATTTCCTTGTATGGTGGGCGAAGGCATAGCTCATTGAACACACTTGCGGAGACCTCTTCGGGGTTGCCAAGGACACTGTTGATAGCAAGAGGCAAAACGTTCACCTCCATTCCTCGAACAATGACAGATTGGGACCTCGGATCCTTGCTCATGTTAATGTAGAATTCCCGTACCAAGCTTAAGTTATAAAGCTGGGGTCTTGGAACAAGAACCCCAATCTCAGCTCGTTGCACCGGTTCTGAATCTGCTGGTATTCGTCCCTTAATGAGTCCACATCGATCGGGATGTTCTGGTAGTACATAATCTCATCATGAGACTGGTACAACGTTTGCCATCCTTATTCATAGCCTTTGCGTTAACCCGGGCGTGTTGGCTTCTCCTGGTGTCGCGGGGTACTTGTGGGACATCCTAGGCTCACTTCCTAGCTTTGGAAGCACCTGTTCTGCTAGATTGACCGCCTCGTCGTGTACGTGAAGACATGATACCTGTAAGATATAAGTTCACAATCAATATACAGGCAACCATTCCCATAACCCCACACTTAGATTCAAGCCTGTATGGTGAGGGTACTCAGACTTCCCCACATCACACGGGCTACACAACTCAAAAAGTAGACACTAACTACAACTTTCAATGCATCAAAATCCACCCCAAGACCATTAGCCTACAATTTCATCAAGCACATGGGCATATTAACCACATTTATAACCATAATTTGGATACAAGGACTAGTTCAACCCCTCATCAACGTGCTCGGTCACCCAATTCGACCCCTCACCGCAGTGCATTCAACCCCTCGCTTAACTTTTGTCATCATTCAATAGAAAAACCACAGAATAAGCATCTGACATGGTTAATAACACACAAACCCCCAATTTGTTTTACAATTTTCGCTCAATTGTACGCTTAGGGTTAGCACCCTTAACAGTTACGCATAAAAACTTCCTCACTTCAACAAATTCGCCCAAGATGACATACAACCAACTAAGTTTAACTGAAAACACGGAATAAACAACTTCGTTGAAATTTGACTTAAAACCATGAAAAACTTCATACCTTGAAGAATTGAAATCAAGTAAATTTGAAGTGGAAACACATACCTTGTGCGGAGAGTATCCACTAAGTAAAGGAGATCTTGCAAACATGAAGTGTGATGTAGAGTGGTTTAAACTTTGGTTGAACGAGGGAAGAAGAAGTGAAAAATAAGGAAGAAAGGGAACGGTATCGAGGAAAGGATGTGTAAAAAGGAGAAAAATCACATGGGGAGTATTTAAAAGGGGGTGGGGTCGCGTCTGCATGCGGAAGAAACAATACATATCTGCATTCCCTCATCGTCGCAAAGAGAACACAGACCTACACTTCATAGAAAATATTTCTGCGTGCAGTAACAGTAAGCATTCGTGATAGATCCGCATCGCGGTACCATTGCAAATGCTCACTGTTTTGAGCTTCTTAAAAATCCTCGAACACCTAAACATGCTTCAAACAATAAAACTGTTGAATTAGACCAAGAAAACACAAAAAATACCCAACGGATCATCGGGAAATGAGGACGGAAGAATTTGCACAAAATTGTACAGGGTTCACGACGCGGAGGCATCACAACACAACTACTAACCATGTCTCCACTCTTTCACATGCTCATATGCTCCCATACATAGTCACCTTCAAATCTGCATCATACGTGGATACTAAGTTATATGGGTTCTTGTTTCTAAATAAAGTTCACGAGTTGTTTCATCTCATACGCATTTCATTATTTGTGTAATATACTCTTTTCATTGTCATATTGTCTTGTATGACTATCTACATGTCACATGTTACATATATAGCCGTACAGCTCTAATATTGTGACCACCAAAAGAATCATCTCAAAGGTAATTGAATGGTAAAGTATATTGCTTATTGATGGGTGGTAACCCGAGGGGTGGAAGAATCACCTAGCGAGGGTCGATCCTATCACGAGGGGTAGCCTAAGAGGTTAAAGGAAAATCCTAGCCAAGGCCAATCCTGATATAGATTCACCACTGATCAGTTGTTCATTTGTATTACTTGACGTACATAGACTATACAATAAAGGTAAAGTAATAAAAAGAACATAAAGTACATGATCCCACAGTATAACTAAAGGGGGTCTCTTATCCTACACCAGTGCATAGTCTCATTTGAGTTGTTACTTCATGTACAGTATTTCTTGCCTTACATATTCAGTACATTATCTCGTACTAATGTCCCTTACGAGGGACCTGCATTTCATGCTGCAGGTACAGGTGCTAGTCCCCAGTAGGAGTACAGGATATCCAGCTGGTGTTACCAAGCTCCAGGTTGCTTCGGATCTTTGTACATCTAGAGCTTATAGTATTGTATAGTTAGTCAAGGCAGGGCATGTCCCGAACCTTATCCGATACTTTTCTTTATCTAGAGGCTTTGTAGACTATGTAAATTAAAGTGTGGTCATGTCTCATACTTTAAATACTGTGGCCCCAACGGCCTAGCCGTATGCATCTCCTTTTGACTTGTTGTCACTATTTACTTTCTTAAAGGCATGTCAAATGTAGAAATACCTTATAATATAACTATATATAAAGCGCATGGATACAGGTTGGTTCTCTTGAGCCTTATCGGCAACGGGTGCCAGTCCACCCTAACGGGACTTTAGGCGTGACAGTTCCAGTGGTCCGATGAGTGTGAGAGAAGTTTCCAAGAGCTAAAGGCAAGGTTAATCACTACACCCGTGTTGACCTTTCCTGATGGAACAGATGGGTTTGTTATCTACTATGATGCTTTGAGAGTGGGACAGGGATGTGTCTTAATGCAAAAAGGAAAAGTTGTTGCTTATGCTTCTAGACAACTTAAGGTGCATAAGAAGAATTATCCCACTCAAGACTTGGAGTTAGCAAGGGCAGTGTTTGCTCTCAAGCTATGATATCACTATTTATATGGAGCACATATTGATGTATTCACAAACCGCAAGAGCCTGCAATATGTCTTCACCCAAAAACAGCTCAACTTGAGGCAAAGGTGATGGCTTCAGTTGCTTAAGGACTATGACATGAACATCCTCTACTATCCAGGAAAAGCCAATGTGGTTGTTGATGCTCTTAGTAGGTTGTCCATGGGAAGTATTGCCCATGTGGATGAGCAGACGAGGGAGTTAACCAAGAGGTTCATAGGCTGGCACGATTGGGAGTTCAATCTGATAAATCAGATAAATGAGGAGTTCTGGTGCACAATGGGTCTGCATCATCCCTAGTAGTAGAGGTGAAAGAGAAACGAGATCGAAATCTAGTCCTATTACAGAAAGATGTGCATAAGCAGAAAGTGATGGCTTTCGCCAAAGGGGGAGATAGAGTATTGAGGTATCAAGGCAGATCATGTGTCCCAGATGTTGATAGTGTTCGAGAGAGGATTATGGCAGAGGCCCACTGTTCCAAATATTGCATCCATCCAAGATCTGTCAAGATGTACCATGACTAGAGAGAAATCTACTGGTAGAGTAGAATGAAGAGGGATGTCACTGAGTTTGTTATCAAGTGCCCGAACTGTCAACAAGTTAAAGTGGAGCACCAAAGGCCATGTGGAGTGGCTCAGAATTTTGAAATTCCAGAGTGAAAATGGGAGATAGTCAACATAGACTACGTTATAGGTTTACCAAGGTCTCGCAGACAGCATGATTCGATTTAGGTGATAGTTGACAGGATGACTAAGTCAGCCCACTTCCTGGCAGTCAAGACAACTGACACTGCAGAGGATTATGCCAAGTTATACATCAAGGAAATTTTTAGGTTTTATGGAGTCACTTTATCCATTGTATCAGACATAGGACGTGTAGGTCACCGATTATATGGTTTAAGGTAGGTAAAATAGAGTTGACTGGATCAGACCTAGTTCACCAAGCTACGGAAAAGGTGAAGATCATTCGACAAAGGTTGAGAACTGAACAGAGCCGACAGAAATCCTACACAGATGTTAGAAGAAGAGACTTAGGGTTTGAGGTCGATGATTGCGTGTATCTGAAAGTGTCACCCATGAAGGGTGTGATGAGATTTGGAAAGAAAGGGAAGTTGAGTTTGAGGTACATTGGCCCTTATCAGATTATAAAAAGAGTAGGAAATATGGCGTATGAGCTAGAGCTACCATCAGAGTTAGAGGCTATCCACCTAGTTTTTCATATTTCCATGCTTAAGAAGTACTTGGGAGATCCACAATTGATTGTTCCTGTTGAGAGTATTGGAGTGAGAGACAACCTGAGTTGTGAGGAGATCCCTGTCAAGATCCTTGATCGTCAGGTTTGCCAAGTTGAGGAACAAGGAGATTGCATCTGTCAAGGTATTGTAGTGGAGGAACCAACTTATAGAAAAAGCTACTTGGACGGCGTAGGAGGACATGAAGACCAAATATGTTCATTTATTCCTTCCTACTGACGATGGGAGAGTTGATGTTAAGTATTTCCCTCTAAATTCCTAAATTTCCATTCTTTGAGTCCTCCTTTCATTCTTCCCAGAATAGACAACAAAGTTCTTGAGTCCGAGTGAGGATTGATGTGATTTGATGACTATTTGATTGCATTACTTGCTGAATTTCTTGATTTGTTGATTGCATGAGTGAGGTGAGAGCTGGCTGATAGTTAGAGTCCATAGGGAAATTCGTGCCTTGTCCTAAATCCCTATCTTTCTCTTCATTTGAGGACTAATGATCTCAAGGGGAAGATAATGTAACACCCCTTAATTTCTTTCTACCTAATATGGATACGTGTGTGCAGAGGATTGGTGAGGAAGAGTTTGAGAAAAACTACAGAAGCATCTATGACTTATAGAGGGGTTTACGAGTTATCGAGAGGGGTTCCATAGCAAATCCTAGTGATTCAAGTTTCAAGGACCTTCAGCGTACGAGATGGGTTTACGACTCGTAAAAGAGGGTTTCATGGCAGATTCTAGTGAAGATCAATTTCTAATCATATCATTCACGATGAGAGATCGTAAAAAAAAGAAATAGGACTCGTAATGTGGGGGTTTCTTATCAGTTTCTAGAGACTCGGGATTTTCAGATCTTCATCAACGAGAGGCAATTACGACACGTAGAAGGGCCTGTGAGTCATAAACGAGGTTCTATAGACCCTGCCGGCAGTTTTAATGAAAAGATATTTTTGTCCATTCCGCTACATATTCTATTAAACCGTACACGTTTTTATAATTGAATGATGTCCTAAATAAACCCCAAGGGTATTATTCTTCATTGCCCACACTTGGATTTTCTTAAGAGCAAAGAGGAGAAGAGTAAGGAGTTAAGGTTTCTAACCCAAGAGCAAACATTGGTTGAAGATCAGTTATTCTTCAATTTCCAGGTGTGTAAGGCTTACAAAAGTGTGAAATTCCTTCCTTCACATTCCCCTTCATCATCTTCTTAAGTTAAGATATTGAGGAAAAGAGTTGAGATTTTGAGAAACCTTACTATCTTAATATTAAAATTCTTGCATCTGTCATGAGGTCTTGTTATATTACATGAGGTAATCTACTATATGACATGACTATTTACTATGAAATTTGTACATGTATTTCATAGATGATAACATGAACCCTAAATCATATGATTTTTTATGAGATTCTATTCATCACATTGAATATTTGAGTTGATGTAAATTGAGCATTTAGAGTGGAGTAATTTGAGCATGATTATATATGAAGAGCATGTTGCATTGAGTCATGTATATTGCTACACATGAATATCTTGCTTGTATTATATGATGAGTAAATTGAGTGAGTCTAAATGACCATTTGAGTTTGAGTTAAACATGATGCTTTGCACTGATTGAATAAGTTAATGATTGACTGATATAAATTGAGATGAGATACCCCAATGGGGTTGAGTTTTGAGTTGATTGATATGTTGATTGTTGAATTGATTGAGGATTCGGACATATTTTAGTCTTGGGAGGAGTATTGAGCATCAAGCGGGAAGCGAGTATACTTCTACTTTAACCCACAGAACTACATTGCTAGCATAGGATAGTTGTTACAGCTAGCTTGGCGACTCTTGTCCCGTAAGTAGACACTTATTTTAGATCCAAGAGAGAGTTGATTGCCCTTTTCTGTGGCAAGTTAAGGGCAGGTGTGACAACGATACTGATTCATTGTGCATTGCCTAATTAAAGGTGGTGGGATGAGGATGTCGGTTAAGAGAAACTTCCATGCAACATTGCTTCGAGCCTGAAATTTCAAACTGAGTCTATTTTACTAAGTCTATTTTAAAAGCATGATTTTGCTATAAAAATTACATAAACTGTTTTGAGCATGAGTTGTTGAGTCAAGGTGAGTACTTGAGCTTTACTTTTCTTAAACCATTTTACATATCAGTATATTTCATGCATTGGCATCCATTGAGGCCTGCATCATTTTATGATGTAGATACAGGTGACAGAGGGCTTTAGCAAATGCACCGTTGAAGTCTAGATCATTACATCTCCGAGTTGGTGAGCTCTTCTTGCATTCTGGAGAAACCCCTTGTTTGCTCTTACTTCTGTTGAGCACTTTCTATTTTCTTGATTTTGGAGTATCCATGGTCTGTCATGGCACCATTCTAGACGGTTGAGTAGAGGCTTCATACACATTAGAGTAGAGTATTTAATGAGTATTTTATATCTAAACTTATATTCATTATAAGTTATGATACAGTCAAGTTATGCACTTATTTATCTTCTTGCCTATGATATCTTACTTTCTAAGTTATTCTTTTGTTGTCGAGTTGATATGACGATAAGGCCAAGTGGTTCTCTTGGGGAATCAGTAATGGTTCTTCAAGTGTCGGCCACGGCAAGAGTTCCCGCCCGAGGCGTGACAATGACCTTCAAAATTATTTTGGTCCAAATGATTATCAAGCAATTGTCTCCATATCTATTTCTACTACAGGATCTCCGGACAAGATTATTTGACACCATACTAAATCTGGAAATATGAGGTTAAGTCAGATTACCATTTAGCTAGGGATATTGTTAGATGTGAACATATGAATAATGAGAGGGCCCAATCTAGTAATCAATCTTTTTCTAAAGAATTCTGGGACTTTTTATGGTCTATGAATATGAAAAATAAATATAAGCATTTTATTTGAAAATGTATTTTGAATGTGTTACCTGTGAACAATATTATTGCTAATAGAATGAGGCAATTTTGTGAAGTGTGTAAGAGTTCTAGACTTGAGAGTGAAACTATTGATCATATTTTATTTAGGTGTCCTAGTGCTCAATTAGTTTGAAAAATTTATCCCATTAATTGGCTTAATCTAGAAAATAAAATGAATTTTGTTAGTTGGTGGACTGATCTTTTTATTAATACCAAAATATCTTGATTCTGTTGAGCTTAAAAAAATTAAGTATCACAATCATGTGGCAAATTTTGAAGGCTAGAAACTCAAAGATTTTTAATGGAGAAAATTTTGAACCCAACGATATTGTTAACAAAGCTCTCCTTAATTTTCATGAATATAATAGTAATTTGCTTCATTCGTCGTCTCCTATAGGTATACCTGGTTCTAATAATAATGATAGAAATATAATTGTGGCACAAGATAGTATTGTTTTATTTGTAGATGCTAGTATACATAAGGAGAAGAAGATGGAAAGGTTTGGTGTGGCGGCTATGGATAGCTATGGTAACCTGCTTCAAGTCTTTGGTTCCCCAATCCAATATGTTGGGAAAGCCATCACTGCTAAAGCGACTGTAATTCGTACGGTGTTATTGGAGAATGCTAGAGAAAATGGTTGGACGAAAGTGCAAATTTTATCGGATGCAAAATTGGAGTAGATATGATACTAAAAAGAACTATATTCTCATGGGAGATAGGGACTACTTGTGAAGATACTTGGACACTTATGAGGATCTTTGAAGAAGTCAATGTGGTATATATTCCAAGATCTTGGAATATAGTAGCACATAATTTAGCAAAATTTTCTTTTTCACTTTAAAGTTGTTTGACTTTCTACTTTTCCTAGATGATTGTGGTTGATGCTATCACATCTTTAACTCTTTAAACATCCAGGTAATTGGGTGTAAAAAAAATGTAAATTATATATTTTAGTTGAGGTATCGTCTGTCTTCCCGTCCAATTGGATTGACTTATATGCTATTTCTACAGGGTCAGCAATATCGACATAAAATAAATGAGCATTTCGAGTATCTCTTTTTACTCATAAATTTAAAAATATTGAACGGTTAAATAATTAAAAAAACTATAGAGGAAGGGAGCACAAAAAGGAGAAAATATACAGCGATATAAAATGTCAATTTGGCCAATTGACTTTTGAAGTGGTGGCTAAGAAAATGGAATAATATTTTATCTGGTCCCATCTACCTACTACACCCTCTATCCACCTTTATTTCAAGTAAGTTTTCAACATTTCTAATTAATTAAAAAAATTAAAAGAGGACATTTTGATCCATCTATTTAAAAGAAATAAAAATAAAAAAAGACATAATGTTGCAGTGATGTCCCCACTACTATCATTATCGTTCATTCATACAGTCCTCCAATGATCTCAGAGATCTATTCATCTATTATTGTATGGTTAAATAATTATTAAAGTTTTCCAAAGATAATTATTTAAGTTGATGGATCTTCTTTTGATTCAATACATGCAAATATTTTAAATAATTAATTTTGAGCTTTAAAGATGAAAAAATAATTGATACAGAGTATTTTTGTTCAAATAATTTTACCTAGCATGAATTCAAAATAATCATGTTTTAATATAAATATTGAACTCTCGATAAAAAATCAAAAAAGGAAAATTATAGAAAATGACAGTTATAAGTTATTTATTTTCAATGTTAGATTTTTTTTATTTTGAAGTATAGATCTAAGCTATATTATAAACATGTTTTTGGCAACATATTTTGTCATGATTTATGAGCTTCTAGAAGATAGAGGAGAGTGCCTGTTAACGTACCAATATCCTTGGAATTTGTCTCTGTTCATGCTTCCTTCTGACCAAATCTTGGAGGAAACCGTGTTTTACAACCTCTTATTACTTCCACAAATAATTATTACTCTCTTTTTTCACGTGACACTCTTTGATTTGAAATTAGGGATGTTTATCGATCAATTCAATTCAATTTTATACAATTTGATTTATCAATTTTTAATTTTTAAATTTGCTAAATCAATAAGAATCCAATAAAATATTTTTTATTACTTTTCGGTTTATCGATTTTAAGTCTTTAATAGTTCGATTTTTTATTTACCTGATAAGAATGATAAGGACAATTTGCATTAACAAAAAACAGATAGAGTTTGAAGATTATGCATACGAACTTGCAAAAGTTATAATTAGTTAATTATAAAACTAAATACTAAAGTGGATAACTAATCACTTAAGTACCGTAAAGATTAAAATAGGTAAACTATTGTTATAATGTCCTATTACTAGTAAATTATTAATATTTAATATTTACGAAAGAATAAAATAGTAAGTTATTATAATCTTATTGGGATATTGGTTTACCCAATAAAATCACCAAATAGTAAAATGGAATATCGAACTGATAACTCAATAATCTTTTTTTCTAAAACCATTAAAAACTCGATAACCTAATAACCCAATAACAATAAATCAATAACGTTTTTATCAGTTCGATTTATTAGTCGGTTTGATTTTCGCACACCCCTACTTGGTGTGATATTGAAGAAAAAAAGGAAAATTTTTAAACCTTGTGGTCTAAAATCATTCTAAGATATTTGTGTGGTTGATAAGAAATTTCATTAATGATAAGAAAATTTAAAGGTAAATTATTTTTAATTTGAGTAAGGTAACAATTTTTTTGGGACAGACTAAAACAGAAAGAGTGTCATATAAAATAGTACAAACCAAGTAATACAGTAACTTGTGGAACCGGACATATCTATTCTGTCTGATTTTCTCATCCACTTTCATCAATATTTAATAGTAAAGCTTAGAACGAAAACATATTAATAAAATGTTCTACTAATGCCTATTTTTTTTAATTTTTTTACCTAATTTAATCCCTAATACCAATGCTTCGTTTTGTAAGTAAACAATTTAGTCATGTTACAAGTCTCAATAAGGTCGCCCGGATTCTTTTTTTAACAAAAAGGTACAATTCATAATAATAGCTCAAAATAACATATATATGTCATAGTGCACCTTTGTTTCACAATGAAGTAGGTATTTGAAATTTAAATAATGCAAATCACGACTTTAATAAAATAAGTATTCAAGAAGCTTAGGTCTCACTTATCTTATGATCAATATAAAAACATCTTTTGAAATGAGAAAATCCCTTCCAAACTACCTCCAATACTATTCAAAAAAGCTTAAATAATGGGTCCAAATTAGTCCAAAAATTAAAAAAAAAAAATTACTCCCTCTATCTCAAGTTAATTAAAATTTTGAGGCATTTTTCAAGATTCAAAATAGTTAAATTGTTCAAAGTTCAAGATGAATATTTGAAACTTTTTTCATATTTATCCTTTCAATAAAGTATTATATTTTTTAGGAAATAAATTACATTATATATTTATGACTTTACAAAGAATAATAATTGAAAGTATACTTTACTTTAAATTTTATTTTTAAATATTTTTTTTAATACAAACTCAATTAATTATATCTATAATTGAAAGTATACTTTAAATTTTATTTCTAAATACAAACTCAATTAAAATGAGACATAAGAATAATCTCATGTTTTTAAGGTAATGCAAATTGGATCAACAGTCTGAAATTCATAATGGATTGCATGATGGTATTACTGATCATGACATCACATTTGTGACATCAACTTGCGATTGTTATTGCCACTAGCGCAATCCTTTCACATACGCGATCCACTGTTTCTATGTTTGTGGATCTTTCACTTTTACCGTTGTACTACTTTATAAAATTAGTAACAACTACTCTATCTCGTTAATGTTTATTTATTTATTATATTAAAAATGAATAATTCATAATATTTGTTCACTTTATAAAATTAAAATATAATTTTTTATTTAGTTTTTGATTTACCTTTATTATATTAAAATAGTGATGTGATAAAATTATTTTTATCATTTATTACTTCATAATTTCAATATAAAGTCAACAGTATAATAACTTCTACCATTTCGATACGTCCTAAATAGGTATATGAACTTACCGAGGCTTTAAAACACAAAATTTAATACAATTACAAGATGGTTTATTTCGTTGATCAAGAAAAAAAGTACTCCTTTTATTTTAATACTCTTTAACTTTAATTTTTGATGTGACATGTTTAACACTATATGGTTAAAAGATATTTTGATATATTCAAAATATTTTTAATTCAAGATCATGAGATTGAACTCTTTTTAAAAAATATATATTGCCAACTTTTTGTATTATTTTACATGCAATGAGTAATTCGTGATAAACAAGGGAGAGCATGGTTTCAAAATACAAATTTTTCTTTGTGCCTACAATATATTTTATGGCATACATGTCTCTTTCAACGTTGGTTTGTTTGAATTGTAACAAGTGGTGTCCACGTCTTTGATACACTTGGTAAAAAAAAGATCAAAGAGCCTGCGTATGGGAGAACAAAAACGCAGTCTCACGGAAACTGCCACCAGCACATTTTTGTTTTATTTTGCATTTAGTTTATGCTAATTGGTGTGTTTTTTAAATTTATTCTTTTGAAACTTGTCGTCCCGCGTCTGTTTTATTTTTGGAGTTATGACATTATTATGATTAATAATAACTATCTTTTAAGCTATTTACTTGTGTAAAACTTGTTTAAGACAACCTAGTGTCACGGACTTAGATTTTCACTAAAATTTTCATACGGCTCTAGTCGATTTGCTAACGACTCTTTTACGATGTTGCAAATACTAGTAAGTCTTTAACTTTTGATCGCTAAAGGAATACTAGATTGAAGAAGACTAAGAGAGAAATTTTGAAAGAAGGCTTATATTGCTTTAAGAGAGAATGATTTACTACTTGATTTATGGATGCCTTGTACAAATGAGTGACCTCTCAATTTATACTACTCCTAAGGGGCTTATGTGCAAATAATAATTATTCTACAAGTTCCTAAGTTATTTATACTTTAGTCCCTATCTAGAATCATCCATACAAGTCTAGAGAGAATTAACGACTCCCAAGACATATCTACATTCTTCTAGATTTTCCTAAGACTTCTCAAGATTCATCTATATTATTCTAGAGTCTTCTAGGAGCTTCACGTTTTATCCGCAATGTTCTAGAGTCTTCCGAACACTACTCTAAGACTCTAATTTCTTCTCCTTGACTTTAGATTCTTCCCTTCTTTTTATGGAAGACTGATGGGTCGTGACACTCTCCCCCACCTGATGTTGCAACATCCATGGTGTAATGCTGTAGTAGGAACTCCTGTACTCCCCTCGAACTCCTAGTCTCCACCTTTGGACTTCCACATAACTCTGTGTCGTCCCTGTGTGGTCTCTGTTGGAGTTTGCCCCTGTTCAGAACTCGAGGAGCACAGTTGCGTTTGACTGACCTGTTCTAGCTTGGCTTCCTATGACAACTTCTCTTTCGATGATTTTCCGTTTTTAGCGAGCATGGAACAAGATAATGGCTTTTCATCTTGGAACCTCTCCACAAGTCGCAGGGCTGACAGTTGAGCTTGCCGCTCTGACTTAGGTATCTTGACTAAGGGTACCATATAGGAACCTCCTTGTTCCATTGATCACAAACTGTTGGAGTTAGGAGTCGATCATCGCATAATACTTTTGGAAATATTCTCCCAAGGGTGATGTCAAAGAGATCTACCAAGGCAACATGGAAGTTGGTCTTGCCATGCCACTTACCCAATGCTATGCTATGTCGACTCCTTGAGCAACTCCATACATAGGAATCATTGGCGCATTGACCATCCTGAGTTGGGCATTAATTGGGTTATACTTCAGCCCCAACTTCGTTACCGTAGACTTAGTCACGATATTAGCCTCTGCGCCTGTATCGACCGTGGCACGAGCGGGTCATCCATTAATCGTGATATCCACGTATTGCGTACTATACTCCTTCGGCTTCTCCGGCTGCTGTGTGACACCGACCCGAGCTGTGTTCGGTTCTTCCCCTGATTCGAGTGCCTCCTCCTACGCCTTCTGTTTTCACATATGGCAGCATGCTCTTCAATTCGAGGAACTTCTTATAGCTATGCGGCCCCCCGCATATGCAGCACTTAAACTCTTTCTCGGGCTGTGCCTTGCCCTCTTCACTGCTTTGACGATCGACTTTCCTATTATTAGTCCTGTGGGTATCATGATGCTTGAGTTGTGGCTGCCATCTTCTGCCTTTTCCACTATCTCTGCCACCTTGGTCATGACTACCTCCCGACTCTGATCCTCTTCCATGTTGCTATCGTGCCGGCCGTGCTGAAAGTCCATCAAAGCCTCTGCCTGGGTGATGGCCTCGTTAATGGTCTTAACTTGTCGGCATTCCAACTTCGTCCTGGCCCAATTTTATAGGTCGTCCATGAAGTGGAATATCATATTCTCATCCGTGAGGTTGGGAATCTGGAGCGTGAGGGTATTAAACTCCTTCACGTAAGCCCTTATGCTACCTGTGTGCTTCAGCTCCCTAAACTTTCGCTTTTCATCATAGATGACATTGTTTAAGAAGAAAGCCTTCTTGAACTTTCATGCAACATTAGTTGATTTGCTCACTACTCTTTCACGATCTTGCAAATACTAGTAAACTTTTAACTTTTGATCGTTAAGGGAACGCTAGATTGAAGAAGACTAAGAGAGAGCTTTAGAAAGAAGGCTTGTATATTGCTTTAAGAGAGAATGCTTTACAACTTGATTTCTAGATGTCTTGTACAAATGAGTGGTCCCTCTATTTATACTACTCCTAAGGGGCTTAAGTGCAAATAATATTTATTGTACAAGTCCCTAAGTTATTTACACTTTAATCTCTCTTTAGAATCTTCCATACAAGTGTAGAGAGAGCTAAAGACTGCAAGACATATCTACATTCTTCTAGATTTTTCTAAGACTTCTCAAGATTCGTCTATATTATTCTAGAGTCTTCTAGGAGCTTCAAGTTTCATCTGCAATTTTCTAGAGTCTTCCAGAACTACTCCAAGACTCTAGTTTCTTCTCCTTGACTTTAGATTCTTCTGTTCTTTTTATGGAACACTGGCCGGTTGTTACACTAGGTAAAGAAGTTAAATTTCTTAGTTTAGCCTTAATCTATATCTATATTTATCTATCTATATATCTATATTATATTAAAAGTGCATGAATGCCCTTAGAAATGTTGTTTAAACTTTTTGTCCTTCATTAAAAGACTCTTTTATATATATATATATATATAAAAGAGTCTTTTAATCATTTTTCTTTAAATTCTTATTTAATTAAATTATCTTTACTTTAGTATCCGCTCCGCCCTCAAGTTGGAGCATGAGTATCCTGAAGGCCCAACTTGTCAAGCAGATGTTCTAACACAATTTTTACAAGCTAACTATTCATTTGTGGGAACATAGTTGTGAGATATATGACCGACTATCAACTAATTTTGGACATAGTGACAATTCATTTCAGTGTGTTTGGTGATGTCCTTGTTATATATATAGCGGCTCACTGCACATTAATTGGATGCTCATGATTCATGTCCAAACTATTCAAGATACTTTTTAACTATTTTATTTATAAATTGTTGGGTTTAATTAAAGCGTAAATTGAAAAATATGAGAGAATCAAGTGAAGGAAAAATAAATAGTTATTTTTCTCTAATTGGTATAGTAGTGAAAAATTCTTGTCCTTGTATTAGAAAAACATTTTCTTTAGTTCTTGAAGGTTAAGTAGAAGTGACCCCTCGCACCGTCATCGCTCGTTCGCTTGGCTATGACTATTGAAAATGATATGATTGGTTGATAAATTTTGTAGGCAAAATTCATTTATCATTCTCATTAAATTTTTTGTTCCTGATATTACTGATTAATTAACTCATGAAATTATTAATTAATTAATTTATTGATTATTTATTAATAAAATTAATTTCAAAATTATTTATTAATTAATTAAAATTTGTGGAATTAATTTAAAATTTGCAAAAAGCACGTGTGCCTTCCAAACATTCATCACACCTTTTCATACCATTTCGTTGGCCACAGATAGAGAGAATTGCAGTTTTAAAACATTGAAATTGTCTCCTTCTTTTGCATATATTTTCTTATAAATAAAATAGAGTCTTTATGTGATTTTGTTGTTTTTTTAATTCATTAAAAGTTATTGAGGTATGGGATACCACCACTTCTTTAACTTTTATCCATTTTATCCTGAGAGAAAATAATTCACAACCTTAGTTATAGTGAGGAATTAAATTCCTTAAGAACCTATAGTGAATTCTGTGAATTCGGATATTTCTTTTCCTTTTCATCTTTTACTATTTTTGCTATACTAGTTTAAATATAGGAGACGAAAAGTTTAAGAAATTTAATTTTTTTCCCTATGTTCGTAGTTTCTGAAATTTTTTTGTTTCTAGAGATTAAAGCTTTCTGTGTTTCTACTCTGCTAGAATTTGAAATTGATTGAAGTCATAAAAATTTTCATTGTACAAAGTTCAATCGGTTGACAATTTGAAAAATATAAGAGCTCCATCATTAACTAAAAACAAGAAGTATAAAGATTCAATCTTTATTGTTAGTATTCTATATACTAAATATGCTGCCTATTTATGAAGTCACCATTTATACGATGAATCTTGTAGCAATATCTACTATAACTTCAAATTGTTCAAATATTGTCCCTACATTTTCACTGGCTGAAAAATCGACAAAGTTTTTTGGTGTTGATTACAAGAAGCAGTAGTAAAAAATGTTCTTCTACTTGATCTTAAGTCTGGAGAGATTCATCAGTGAGAACGTTCCTATTGTGTCTGAAATAACTTCAGATGAAGAATAATTCTTAATGATAGAAGCTTGGATGCACTCAGAATTTATTTTGTAAGAACTACAATTTAAATGGACTGCAAGATAATTTGTACAATGTTTGCAGTAATGTGAAGACTTTTAAGGAAACTCTTGGATGACTTGAAAAAAAAGTACGTAACGGAAAATACCAAAATGAAAAAAGTTTATTGTGACAGAGTTCCTTGACTACAAGATGATAGATAATAAAATTGTTACCCAAGTTCAGGAGTTAGAGGCTATAATCCTTGATCTCCTCGTCGAAGGGATAATTTTATGCAATACCTATTTTGATGTTCGTAATATACACATAATCTATAATGTAGGATTGATTGAATGATGTTTTTCAAGTGGCTGCTATAATTGAGAAGTTACTCTTCTTTAGGACTTCAAAAAATACTTAAAATATACGCAAGGAGATGATTGTTGAAGATCTCATCATAAGATTAAGAATAGAAGATGATAACAAGGTAACAAAAAAGAGGTCACGAGTAAGTTCAACAATATAAGGGGCAATATTATTGAAGAAGGGTCAAGCATCGCAAAGAGAAAGAAGCCATCTGGACCAAAAAAATTATTCACCTAAAAAGAAGTTCAAAGAAAATTGTCATAGCTGTAGACAGATTGGGCATAAAGTTGTGGATTGTCACCCTTCAAAGAAAGAAAAGATAAACAATCAAGAAAACATGATTGAAAAAAATGAGATAATGAAAAACTTGTGTGCTATGTTGACTGAATACAATTTAATATAAAATCCCAAAAAGTGGTAACTTGGTTCTAGAGCCACTTCACATGTTTATGTTGTTAAAAAAATTGTTGCAACATATGTTCCATTACATTAAAAAAATCTACCACAACAAAAATTGAAGGCTATAAAGAAGTATGTTTAAAGATGACATCTGATATGATGGTGACTCTAAACAAAGCTTTTCATGTTCCAGAAATGAGAAAGAACTTGGTTTCTGCTGATCTATTAATTAAGAATGGATTTAAGTGTGTTCTTGTTTCTAACAAAGTTGTAATTAGTAAGAATGAGATGTATGTAGGAAAAGGCTACCTCTTTGAGGGTTTTTTCAAACTGAATATAATGATTGTTGAAAATAATAGCATTCAAGCATCTTCTTATTTAATTGAGTCAAATGATTTATGGCTTTTACGTTTCAAATATGTCAATTATAAAACCTTGTGCAATATGAACAATTTGAATCTATTACCTAAGTTTGACAACAAACATTCTAAATATCAAATATGTGTTGAATCTAAATATGTTAAACATCTTTATAAGTTGATTGAAAGAAATTCAAATCCCTTGGACTTAATCCACACAAATATATGTGATATGAATGCAATACTATCTCCCAGTAGAAAGTGTATTTTAAAACTTTTTTTGCGACAATTTTACGCGATACTATTATGTTTATTTACTTAGGACCTGTTGGGAAAGCCACACTGATATTTGAATTTGGTATAATTGGGTGTAATCACACCATCTAAATCATTTGATTGGACAAATAAATGTGATATGAATGCAATACTATCTCGCAGTAGAAAGTGTATTTTAAAACTTTTTTTGTGACAATTTTACACGATACTATTATGTTTATTTACTTAGGACTTGTCGGGAAAGCCACATTGATATTTGAATTTGGTATAATTGGGTGTAATCACACCATCTAAATCATTTGGTTGGACAAAAAATTACTTGGTCAACAATTAATTCGGTGTAATTACTATTTTCAATTCACAGGGGGAGGTTGTGAATTGCCTTTTTAATTCCTATTTTTACTTTTGTTTTATTTTTTTATTTTTATTATTTTAATCTATGTGACATGGGATGTTAGACTCCTTGGGACAATTTAAGCTGTATCCTCTGATATCAAGTTTGTCACGATCTAAGCTAGACCCTAAATGTAACACTGTAATTAGAACCCCAAAAGGGTTCCAACCAAGCCCTTTAGCATTCATCGCATACATAAGGAGATAAA